>CM019067.1:13985088-14240368 GCA_009667805.1 Leptobrachium leishanense | reverse complement strand
GTTATTCAGTAAGCACCGAAATGTGGCTCACAGCACAGAGCGGCCGCTGGAAAAAGCTGACAAGCTGACAAACGGGGTAAAAAAAAAAAGTACGTTTGAGAGTTTCAAAATTGAAACACTGTTTACAAAAAAACAACTGAACGAAAATCGCCTGAAATTAACATATAAGAACCTGTGAATGATAATAAAAAGGTCTGTTACAGAAAAAAGAAAAAACGCTTTAAAGTAAAAAAACGGAAAAAAAGTTTGCCGAAAAAAATCCCCAAAAAAATGCCTAAAAGATCCTAAAAAAAATGTAGAAATAAAGAAACCTTTTACTTAAAATAGTAAGTGGTTTATTAGATATTGTATTAAATGGGACTATATTTTTAACATTGAAACCTATGGGATTCGCCTGATTAAACTTGCCGAATGAAAACACCAAACATCAGGGCATTTCACTGACATTTCTCTGCTGTTCAGTGTCTGTGAATAGATTAACCATTGCTACTCTATGGGGGATTTCACTGCCGTCGAACAGGTACTGTACGTGCAGGCAATTCGCCAAAATTTGGTGAATTATCTGCTCTCTGAATAGCCGAATGGCCACGAAATGTCACCGTACACTGAATTTCAGTGTCCGGTTACATTTCGGGGCCAGATCGACTCTCTCTGAATAACCCCTATAGTGACCGTCTTTAAGGATATTTAAACTGATCATTTATTAGTAGCTCAAATAATTCAATTAAATAATGATTTTATGTTTTTGGGGAATTTTGAAACATTAAAATGTAACTTTATTTAGATTGAAAATGAAAACATATACAATTCCGACAGTCGTAACCAGCAACAACAATGATAATAATAGTCGAAAAACATATCAGTTCCCTGGGAATGGCAGTATTAACCCTGTTATTGCCAGAGGGCTGTTATTTTCCTTTGTCCAGACACAATTAATAGAATTTGGCAGTGCCGGCACATTCCGCTGCACATGGAAAGTAATATAAAATAACAAGCGCGCTGGAGATTAGTGTTTGCTAAATACCCACTAAATCTGGAATTCCCAGAGTTCTTTTCTCTGGGGTATTTCTGATTTTAATGGGAGACTAGCCGCGACGGAGGAGACGGAGCAGCTCAACAAAAAAAACTTTCATTTATACAAGTGCAAGAAAATGGTTAAAGATAAAAAAGGAAGAGAGGAAGGATTAATTGTTCGGGAGATCTGATCTTTGATAGTTCGTTTATGTTTATTGCAATAATCCTCTGCCAATCTGTAAATATGAATGAAAAGGTTTTATTTTATTTCGCTATAGACAGACAGGCAGTCAGACAGACACAGATAGACAGACAGACGGGTAGACAGACAGACGGGTAGACAGACAGGCAGTCAGACAGACAGACGGGTAGACAGACCGGCAGTCAGACAGACAGACGGGTAGACAGGCAGTCAGACAGACAGACAGACAGACAGGTAGACAGACAGGCAGTCAGACAGACAGACGGGTAGACAGACAGACAGACAGACACAGATAGACAGACAGACAGGTAGACAGACAGGCAGTCAGACAGACAGACGGGTAGACAGACAGACAGACACAGATAGACAGACAGACAGGTAGACAGACAGGCAGTCAGACAGACAGACGGGTAGACAGACAGGCAGTCAGACAGACAGACGGGTAGACAGACAGACAGACAGACACAGATAGACAGACAGACGGGTAGACAGACAGGCAGTCAGACAGACAGACGGGTAGACAGACAGACAGACAGACACAGATAGACAGACAGACACAGATAGACAGACAGGTAGACAGACAGGCAGTCAGACAGCAGACGGGTAGACAGACAGACAGACAGACACAGATAGACAGACAGACAGGTAGACAGACAGACAGTCAGACAGCAGACGGGTAGACAGACAGACAGACAGACACAGATAGACAGACAGACAGGTAGACAGACAGACAGGTAGACAGACAGACACAGATAGACAGGTAAACAGACAGACAGGTAGACAGGTAGACAGACAGACAGACAGACACAGACAGATAGACAGGTAAACAGACAGACAGGTAGACAGACAGGCAGTCAGACAGCAGACGGGTAGACAGACAGACAGACAGACACAGATAGACAGACAGACAGGTAGACAGACAGACAGTCAGACAGCAGACGGGTAGACAGACAGACAGACAGACACAGATAGACAGACAGACAGGTAGACAGACAGACAGTCAGACAGCAGACGGGTAGACAGACAGAGAGACAGACACAGATAGACAGACAGACAGGTAGACAGACAGACAGGTAGACAGACAGACACAGATAGACAGGTAAACAGACAGACAGGTAGACAGACAGACAGACAGACACAAACAGATAGACAGGTAAACAGACAGACAGGTAAACAGACAGACAGGTAGACAGACAGACAGACAGGTAGACAGACAGACAGACACAGATAGACAGACAGACAGGTAGACAGACAGAGGTAGACAGACAGACACAGATAGAGAGACAGAGACAGACAGAGATAGACAGACAGACATGTAGACAGACAGATAGACAGACACAGACAGACGGGTAGACAGACAGACACAGATAGACAGACAGACATACACAGGTAGACAGACAGACACAGATAGACAGACACAGATAGACAGACACAGACAGATAGACAGGCAGACAGATATAAAGACAGACAAATAGGCAGACAGACATATATAGACAGGCAGGCAGGCAGACAGACAGATATATAGACAGACAGATATATAGACAGACAGATAGGCAGACAGACAGACAAATAGGTAGACATATATAGCAGCTCCTCCCTCCCACTCCCAGTCACGTGCGGTGTACCCCAAGGCTCAATACTAGGCCCCCTGCTATTCACAATATTCATAAATGATCTGCCCAATGTCTGCAAAGCTTCAACTGTACATATGTACGCAGACGACACTGTAATCTATACCAGCAAACCAAATCTCCGGCAGCTGGAGGCCGTGCTGCAAGAACAATTCACAGAGGTAGAAAAGTGGATCAAAAACAACAAACTTTTTTTAAATACTGACAAAACTGTAACGATGCTCTTTGGAACAAAACCTAAACTACACAAATTGCAAAATCCCCATCTATGTGTCAGGACAAGATCAAATGACACGCTGACCACAGTCACTTCTCTGAAATATCTAGGTATGTGGTTGGACCCAAATCTATCCTTTGGTCCCACATCGAAAAACTCTCATCTAAACTTTACCCCAAACTAGGTGCCCTGTACAGAAACAAATCCTGCCTGAGTCCCGCGGTAAGAAAGCAGATTGTACAGCAAATGCTTATGCCGGCTATTGATTACGGAGATGTAGTGTATGCAGCCGCCCCGCAAACACACCTTCATAAACTTACTACATTGTATAACTCATTCTGCCGCTTTGTGCTACAATGTAACTACATGACCCACCATTGTGACATGTTAAAAGAGCTAAACTGGCCGTCGCTGGAATCCAGACGCACCCTTCACCTTTCCAGCCTGGTGTTTAAGAGCATCTCTGGGAAGCTGCCACCCTACCTGAATAGACTGCTTCCCCCAGCAGCTCCCTCATCCTATAACCTCCGATCCAGGACCAGCACCTTACTTGCAATACCACAATACAAAAAGACAGTGGCTCGGTCCATATTTTCCTACAGAGCACCGCAGTTATGGAATAACCTCCCAGACATCATCAAATCTTCCCCCAGTCTTAAGTCACTCAAAAGCTCCATATTAACATACCTCAATACAGAATGCACCTGTAAACATGTAACCTAGTGACTATATTTCCTACATATTTTTTCTGTTAATCTGTATATTTGTGTTGTTTTTTTTTTTTTTTTTTAACCCTTTCGCTGCTGAGGCTTTTCCCGCCCCTGTGCTGAGGTCATTTTTTACCTGTTTTGCGCATCATGTTTAAACGTGTTTTGAAGGCTTATTTTAGTATATGACATCGACATATTATATATCGTTCTTTCCGTCAGACTCGGTAGATTCATAATATGTCATTATTATATGTATACGTTATGTCATGTTTGTATATTATAACAAAAATGCAATAAAATATGTATTTTCAATAATTTACAGCGTGTAAAGTGTTTTTTTCCACATTTTAACATGCGAGCAATTGCGGTTATATTTTGTATGGGGTGCGCTTGTTAAAAAAATTAGAGATGGGGTCTCGTTACATTTTTTTTTGGGGAAAATGACACCATTTTTAACAAACGCACCGCATACAAAAATCGTTAATGCAGCATCATTGTTCACATTATAATTGAAATGGGAACAATATTGCTGCATTAACAAAAAAAAAAAAAAAAAAAAAAGTGTTTATTTTTTTTTTATTATTTTTTTTTTTTATTTTTTTTTTATTTTTCTTTTTTTGTTTTTTTTTACAATTTTTTTACTTTCATGTTTGGTATCGTTGGAACGGCCATGCTCTGGCCGATCCAACGATATCAAAATTTAACCCCTAACTGCCACGGATCGGGAGATAGGGAGTTCATTGGAACTCCCTATCTCCACACTTCGTGGCAGTTAGGGTTAATGCTAGGACTGGCGTCATCGTGCTGCGCACGATGACGCCAGTCCTCTGGGGGAGTTCCGGAAGCTTGGCCGACATCCAAGATGTCGGCCAGCTCCCGGGAAGGATCGCAAATCGGCGCTTTTTCAGCGCCGATTTGCGATCCAGCTCCCAGGGGTTAATGCCAGCATCATTTGGAAGGGCAGGCTGTGCCCTTCCAAATGATGCCTGGGTTAAGCCCCTGTGAGCCGCCGATCGGGAGGGAGAGAGGTCCGAAGGACCTCCCCCCCCTCCCTTTCAGGCGCCTCCTCCGCACATGCGGGGGGGGCGCCTGAATTATGTGTCATCGCGGGGGCGCGATGACACATAATAATGGCGGCCACTGCTCCGGATGCCGGGCTGACATCCAGGATGTCAGCCCGCACCGGAGGGGCCAGCGATCGGCCGGAACCCGGCCGAACGCTGACCCAATGCGAGGACGCGCTCAGCGCGTCCTCCGCATACCAGGGGGAATGCTGAGGACGCGCTGAGCGCGTCCTTAGCATTCAAGTGGTTAATATCTTGCATTGTATTACTTTGTATTTCTGTAACTGTAACACTTCAATGTTCTTGAACCCAGGACATGCTTGAAAACGAGAGAAATCTCAATGTATCCTTCCTGGTAAAATCCTTTATAAATAAATAAATAAATAAATATAGACAGGCAGGCAGACAGGCAGACAGAGAGATATATAGACAGACAGGCAGACAGAGAGATATATAGACAGACAAATAGGTAGACATATATAGACAGGCAGGCAGACAGGCAGACAGACAGAGAGATATATAGACAGACAGGCAGACAGAGAGATATATAGACAAACAGACAGATAGACAGTTAGACAGACAGACAGACAGATATCGCTCCCCGCAGTTCCCTGCACTTCGGGGAATCAAAATTCCCCACCTTGCGGTGCATTCAGCATTCACCGCAGGGTCCCCGGAGTGCAGGAAAAATCCACCGAAAACCCGCCGGAAAAACCACGCCGAACACGCCGTAAAAAGCCGACGAGCCGCCAATCACAGTGCAGAGCAGCTGCCAGAAAAAGCCAACAAGCTGAAAAACGGGGTAATGAACTTGCCGGATGAAAACTCTGAACAGCAGGGCAGTTCGCCAACTTTTCTCTGCTGTTCGGTGTCTGTGAATAGATTAACCATTGCTTCTCTATGGGGGATTTCACTGCTGTCGAACAGGTACTGTAGATGCTGGCAGTTTGAGAAAATTTGGCAAACTGCCTGCTCTCTGAATAGCCAAATGTCCCCGAAATGTCACCGTACACTGAATTTCATTGTTCGGTTACATTTCAGCGACATTTCGGACCTCTCTGAATAACCCCTTTAGCCATTAATTTACACACACACACATTTCCACACGCAGGCTGCTATACAATCTCACAATACACAACACACTCGTCAATTTATTTATTTATTTATAAAGGATTTTATCAGGACGGATACATTGAGATTTCTCTCGTTTTCTAGTACGTCCCGGCAATACATTTACGCATAAAAACATATCTTGACAAAAGCTCCTGCTGTGAGCTGAAACATTGACTTTTATTTATATGCATCAATAAAGTTTGTTTTTTTATTTTATTAAGACACTAGAGTGCTAGCTCTTGTTCCAACTTACACACACATATATATAAATCACCAGAGTATAGCAGTACGTATTGATACCTTTTTTATTGGACTATCATTACATTTAAAAGACACGTTTTGGAGAGTCTCCTCTCTTCTTCAGGTCTCGAAGCTTTATACATCAACTTATATTAATCATTTACTGCCATCGCAATCTATACGTGTAGTAACATATGTATCCAAATATTAAAGGAAGGAGCACTCATACAGTTTAACTTGCAACAATTTAATGTCCAAGGGCAGCTGATACAATGTCAACATTTCAGTTCGAAGACTTTTTTCAAGACTATGAAAAAAGTCTTCGGACTGAAACGACACTACATCAATTGACCTTGGACATTAAATTGTTGCAAGTTAAACTGTATGAGTGCTCCTTCCTTTAATATTTGGATACATATGTTACTACACGTATAGATTGTGATGGCAGTAAAGAAGCTGAGGGTAAAGGTGATGGACTGGCCAAGCATGTCTCCAGACCTAAACCCTATTGAGCATCTGAGGAGCATCCTCAAATGGAAGGTGGTGGAGCGCAACGTCTCTAACATCCACCAGCTCCGTAATGTCATCATAGAGGAGCCGAAGAGGTCTCCAGTGGCAACCGGTGAAGCTCTGCTGAACTCCATGTCCAGAGGGTTAAGACCAGTGGTGTATTTAGGTTTTGTGCTGCCCTAGGCCTGACTAAACTCGTGCACCCCCTAATTTAAATTTGAGGCACCCCTTCCTGTCAAGGCCACACCTCTTCCTGGTTAATCCCCACCTTTTCCTCTTAGAGCTACGCCTTTTCCTCTCTTTATATTAATAGTGGATACCAAGTGCCTACTTGTATATTTTGTATACCATTTCAAATGTATCTATTGAGATAAATAAAATTATGAAATGTTTAAATGCAAGCATTTTTACAAAGAACAGCCACGCATGTCAAGTATACCGGATCACAGCCGCTCTAATTGGTTGAATAAAATCCACAGAAACGTGCACTGCATATGAGCGTATCACAGCACTGCACAGCAATAAAACTCACAGTAATGTGCAGTGTGTATGAGTGTATCCCAGAGCTCCAAGGCAATAAAACTCACAGTACTATGCAGTGTGGTATCACAGAATCCACAGCAATAAAACTCCCAGCAATGCAATGTTTGGTGTGTGGTCAGCGTATCAGAATCCACAGCAATAAAAATTCCAGCAATGCAATGTGCAGTGTGTTATGAGTGTATTAGAATCCACAGCAATAAAACTCCCAGTAATGCAATGTGCGGGTCAGCGTATCAGAATCCACAGCAATAAAACTCCCAGCAATGCAAAATGTGGGTGTGTATGAGTGCATCAGATCCATTGCAATAAAACTCCCAGCAATGCAATTTGTTGGTGTGTGTCAGCGTATCAGAATCCACGGCAATAAAACTCCCAGCAATGCAATGTGTGGAGTGTATGAGTGCATCAGAATCCACTGCAATAAAACTCCAGCAAACCGAGTGTATATGAGCACAGCAATTATTTTTTCTACATTTACCGGCCTCCATCCGCGGTAGGGCTGTGTGCAGAGTCAGCAGGGACTGTGTACAGACTCAGCAGGAGGCCCCTCCAGGCCATGTTAGGATCGTGGCTGTGCCTGTGCGTGGAGCCATCTTGTCAGCAGTGGGGTGCCACTGCCAGAGGGTGCACCGTGGCTTTGATTCCCTTCCCGGTGGGTGTTCAGTCCAGAATAGAGTGACAGTCCATGTTAACGAAAGGGTGGGCAGCTGCGTGCGTGTCACGTGGTTCAGCCAGTCAGGTGGACTGAGGACTTACAGTACACCTGACTGGCCGTACCGAGTGTGACCTGCACGCACGCAGCCTCACCAGGAGCCAGGCAGCTCAATGACAAATTTCTAATCACTGCAGTGCTGGTTAAGGAAAGGTCCACTTTAAACAGCAGTAAGCAGACAGGGCTTCATATTCTGCTGATAACCCCCCCCTTTACCTGCCGTTTACTGTCATCTTCTCTCTCTGGACACATATCACATCCCCCTCCTAGAGCTGCTGCGGGGCAGGGGAGGAGCTAATGGAGGGAGGAGAGGGGGATTTTTATTCTAATTCGATTTTATTCCGTATGCAAACGCCATGCTCCGCTGCTCGTTGTTTGAGAACACAGCTCAAAGCTGACACACAGTGACAGTGGCACCTCCTAGTACCCCCTAATGACACCCCAATAATCACTGGTACCTGGGGCGGCCCGCCCTCTGCCACTCCTCTAAGTACACCACTGCTCTGGTGATATGCTCACACACAAGTTTGGCGAACTGCCAGCAAGTACGGTGCTGTTTGAAGGCAGTGCAAATCCCCATAGAGAAGTAATGGTTAATCTATTCAGAGAACACCAAACAGCAGAGAAATGACAGTGAAATACACTGATGTTCGGTGGTTTCAATCAGCAGGTTCAGATATTCAGGCGAACCCCATAGGTTTCAATGTTAAAAATATTCCCGTTTTTATGCAATATCTAATAAACCACTTATTTTAATCTGCAGTAAAAAGTCTTTATTTATTGATTTTTTTTTTAGTACCATTTAGTAATTTTTCAGAATTTTTTGGGCAAAATCCCCCCCCTTTTTTTTAATATCGGTTCTTCTTTTTCTGTAACAGAACTTTTTATTATCAATCATAGGATCTTATATGTAAATTCCAGACATTTTCGTTCAGTAGTTCTTTTGAAAACAACAGGCCATGGGTTTGCGGTGGCAGCATACAGCGGTCGACTCCATGCACTTTAGGGACCCTGCGGTGAATGGTGAATTCACTTCAGGGTGGGGAAATTTTATTCCCCGAAGTGCAGGGAACTACAGAACACCAAAATGTTGGCGTCATTTCGGTGCTCTGTGAGTAACCCAATTAGTGGTGAGGTTTTTTGTTGCCCCCTGGAAAGTGAAAGCCTAGGCGTTGCCTACCCAGGACATACTTGAAAATTAGTGACATCTCAATGTTTCCTTCCTGGTAAAATAGTTTGCAAAAGTAAAAAAAAAGAAAAAAAATAAAAAAAATTTTTAGGGGTGGGGCCACCCGGCGGGCCGCCGCCCCCTGGAGAGTGCCGCCCTAGGCCTAGGCCTTGTTGGCCTAGGCCAAAATACACCAGTGGTTAAGACAGTGCTGGAAAATAATGGCGGCCGCATAAAATATTGACCCTTTGGGACAAATTTGTAGCTTTTCTTTTAGGGGTGTAGTCGCATTTATTGGCAGCAGTTTAGACATTAATGGCTGTGTGTGTTGTGTTATTTTGAGGGACAGTAAAGTTACACTGTTACACAAGCTGCACTCACTGCTTTACATTGTAACAAAGTGTCATTTCTTCAGTCTCGTCACATGAAAAGATATAACAAAATATTTACAAAAATGTGACATACTGTATATATAGGGGTGTACTCACTGCTGTCAGATACTGTATATATAGGGGTGCACTCACTGCTGTCAGATACTGTATATATAGGGGTGCACTCACTGCTGTCAGATACTGTATATATAGGGGTGCACTCACTGCTGTCAGATACTGTATATATAGGGGTGCACTCACTGTCAGATACTGTATATATAGGGGTGCACTTACTGCTGTGACATACTGTATATATAGGGGTGCACTCACTGCTGTCAGATACTGTATATATAGGGGTGCACTCACTGCTGTGACATACTGTATATATAGGGGTGCACGCACTGCTGTGACATACTGTATATATATTGGTGCACACTCACTGCTTGTGACATACTGTATATATAGGGGTGCACTCACTGCTGACATACTGCATATATTAGGGTGCACTCTCACTGCTGTGACATACTGTATATATAGGTGCACTCACTGCTGTCACATACTGTATATATAGGGGTGCACTCACTGCTGTCACATACTGTATATAGGGGTGCACTCACTGCTGTCACATACTGTATATATAGGGGTGCACTCACTGCTGTCACATACTGTATATATATGGGTGCACTCACTGCTGTGACATACTGCATATAAGGGGTGCACTCACTGCTGTGACATACTGTATATATATGGTGCACGCACTGCTGTGTGACATACTGTATATATATGGGTGCACACTCACTGCTGTGACATACTGCATATATAGGGGTGCACTCACTGCTGTGACATACTGCATATATAGGGGTGCACGCACTGCTGTGACATACTGTATATATATGGGTGCACTCACTGCTGTGACATACTGTATATATAGGGTGCTGCACTCACTGCTGTGACATACTGTATATATAGGGTGCACTCACTGCTGTGACATACTGCATATATAGGGGTGCACGCACTGCTGTGACATACTGTATATATATGGGTGCACTCACTGCTGTGACATACTGTATATATAGGGGTGCACTCACTGCTGTGACATACTGTATATATATGGGTGCACTCACTGCTGTGACATACTGTATATATAGGGGTGCACTCACTGCTGTGACATACTGTATATATAGGGCACTCACTGCTGTGACATACTGTATATAAAGGGGTGCACTCACTGCTGTCAGATACTGTATATATAGGGGTGCACTCACTGCTGTGACATACTGTATATATATGGGTGCACTCACTGCTGTGACATACTGTATATATAGGGGTGCACTCACTGCTGTGACATACTGTATATATAGGGGTGCACTCACTGCTGTGACATACTGTATATATAGGGGTGCACTCGCTGCTGTCAGATACTGTAAGTTGCTGAATGACTTTAGTTTGTTCCTATAAAGAACAAAACCCTGTCTCTGATAGCACCGAGAATGTGTAACAACACTAGGGATCGATCTGTCCTATGGTGTGCACCTCTCAGGACCCTTCCTTTATATTTCCATATATATGTGTCCAGCGGACACATCATGGAAAGTACGTGTTGGAGATGTCGAGTGTGGGGCACGCTGTCACATATAGATAATATAGCAGTGTATATATAGAGAGATCAAAAATTCCCTGGTCTAGTCTCCTGGGCAAGTGATATTTGATCCGTGGTGAGTTTTAAGCTGATTTTCCACTGCACCGTATTTGTGCGACGGTGCTATCATCCGATATCATCTGAAGTTGTCTGAACGATCCTACATCATGCAGGTGAATCAGCCCTCTTGGACTGCCATCGGACGATTTTTTGCTACTAAAACAAACTAGCAATCTTATTTGGAATTATCGGACGATGCCAGGACGATCTGGTCAAGTTTACATGAAAAGATGCATTGTATAGTTAAACTGCCGTGTGCGAAGCCCATAGGATTCAATGTTAAAAATATTTTTGTTTTTATTCTTTTTTATTCAACTATTTATTTTTTTTAGTCCGCAACAAAATCCTTTTTATTTACTGAAATTTTAGAATTTTTTTAGGTATATTTCTGAATTTTTTGGGTGACATTTTGGGTTTCGACGAGGCTTTTTTTCTGTCTAACGTGTCTTTTTTTTTGGCTGAGGGGAAATAGGCATTGGGGAGCAAGGTCAGGCTGAGGGGAAATAGGCATAGGGAAGCAAGGTCAGGCTGAGGGGAAATAGGCATAGGGAAGCAAGGTCAAGCTGAGGGGAAATAGGCATAGGGGAGCAAGGTCAGGCTGAGGGGAAATAGGCATTGGGGAGCAAGGTCAGGCTGAGGGGAAATAGGCATAGGGAAGCAAGGTCAGGCTGAGGGGAAATAGGCATAGGGGAGCAAGGTCAGGCTGAGGGGAAATAGGCATTGGGGAGCAAGGTCAGGCTGAGGAAATAGGCATAGGGAAAGCAAGCTGTCAGGGGGAAATAGGCACCGGGGAGCAAGGTCAGGCTGAGGGGAAATAGGCACCGGGGAGCAAGGTCAGGCTGAGGGGAAATAGGCACCGGGGAGCAAGGTCAGGCTGAGGGGAAATAGGCACAGGGGAGCAAGGTCAGGCTGAGGGGAATAGGCACAGGGGAGCAAGGTCAGACTGAGGGGAAATAGGCATTGGGGAGCAAGGTCAGACTGAGGGGAAATAGGCATTGGAGAGCAAGGTCAGACTGAGGGAAATAGGCACCGGGGAGCAAGGTCAGGCTGAGGGGAAATAGGCACAGGGGAGCAAGGTCAGACTGAGGGGAAATAGGCACCGGGGAGCAAGGTCAGGCTGAGGGGAAATAGGCACAGGGGAGCAAGGTCAGGCTGAGGGGAATAGGCACAGGGGAGCAAGGTCAGACTGAGGGGAAATAGGCATTGGGGAGCAAGGTCAGACTGAGGGGAAATAGGCATTGGAGAGCAAGGTCAGACTGAGGGAAAATAGGCATTGGAGAGCAAGGTCAGACTGAGGGGAAATAGGCATTGGGGAGCAAGGTCAGACTGAGGGGAAATAGGCATTGGAGAGCAAGGTCAGACTGAGGGAAATAGGCATTTGGGAGCAAGGTCAGACTGAGGGGAAATAGGCATTGGGGAGCAAGGTCAGACTGAGGGGAAATAGGCATTGGGGAGCAAGGTCAGACTGAGGGGAAATAGGCATAGGGGAGCAAGGTCAGACTGAGGGGAAATAGGCATTGGGGAGCAAGGTCAGACTGAGGGGAAATAGGCATGTTTAGTGGAGCAACAACAGACTGAGGGGGACAGGATCAGGCGTGCAGGGGAATTTCTGGGGGTGCAGAACCAGCATTAGGAGTTTAGGATTGCAATTCAAGGGAGCAGGGACAGGAAAGATTTGTTGTTAAAGGTTTAAGGCTGCAGGGACAGGAACAGGTTTAGGGATGCAGGGACAGGGGTAGCAGTGAATTTGATGGGGGAAAGGTTGGGGTTCAGGGGCTAGTTTGAGTTGACAGTGTAGGGGTACGGGGACACATTGTTGATGAGTAACGCTTTGTTAAGGCTAGTAACATTTAAACCCTAACTTTTAAGCCCTGATATGTATATATATATTAGGGCTGGTAATGATTAAAATTTTCGTTTTCGATTAATCGATTTTTTTTAATCGATTTAATCAATTAATTTTGATTAATTATAACACACATACAGATCCAACTACTTTTAGCTGATCTGCATGCATTGCAACTCTGCATTAGTCAGTGGTAAATGTGGTATACACTATATACAATCACCCGGCACTGGTTAGTTTCAACAATCCATGACTTTACTTCACAGTTCACACAAATACATCTTAAATTCAAACTGTAGCACTGATGTAAGTTATTATATTGCCCCCAGCTCACACATGGATATATTTGCCCCAGCTCACACATGGATATATTTGCCCTCAGCTCACGCATGGATATATTTGCCCCAGCTCACACATGGATTTATTTGCCCTCAGCTCACGCATGGATATATTTGCCCCAGCTCACACATGGATATATTTGCCCCAGCTCATGCATGGATTTATTGCCCCCAGCTCACATGGACATATTGCCCCCAGCTCACGCATGGATATATTGCCCCCAGCTCACGCATGGATATATTTGCCCCCAGCTCACGCATGGATATATTTGCCCCCAGCTCACTCATGGATATATTGCCTGCAGCTCACGCATGGATATATTTGCCCCAGCTCACACATGGATATATTTGCCCTCAGCTCACGCATGGATATATTTGCCCCAGCTCACACATGGATATATTTGCCCCAGCTCATGCATGGATTTATTGCCCCCAGCTCACATGGATATATTGCCCCCAGCTCACGCATGGATATATTGCCCCAGCTCACGCATGGATATATTTGTCCCCAGCTCACGCATGGATATATTTGCCCCCAGCTCACGCATGGATATATTTGCCCCCAGCTCACTCATGGATATATTGCCCCCAGCTCACGCATGGATATATTTGCCCCAGCTCACACATGGATATATTTGCCCCAGCTCACATGGATATATTTCCCCCGCTCACGCTTGGATATATTGACCCCAGCTCATGCATGGATATATTGCCCCCAGCTCACACATTGATATATTTGCCCCCAGCTCATGCATGGATATATTTGCCCCAGCTCACGCATGGATATTTGCCCCCAGCTCACGCATGGATATATTGCCCCCAGCTCACTCATGCATATATTGCCCTCAGCGCACGCATGGATATATTTGCCCCCAGCTCACGCATGGATATATTTGCACCCACCTCACGCATGGATATATTTGCCCCCAGCTCACGCATTGATATATTGCCTCCAGCTCGCCCATGGATATATTGTCCCCAGCTCACGCATGGATATATTGCCACCAGCTCACGCATGGATATATTTGCCCCAGCTCACAAATGGATATATTTGCCCCCAGCTCACTCATGGATATATTTGCCCCCAGCTCACACATGGATATATTGCCCTCAGCTCACGCATGGATATATTGCCCCAGCTCTCCCATGGATATATTTGCCCCCAGCTCGCATGGATATATTGCCCTCAGCTCACGCATGGATATATTGACCTCAGCTCACGCATGGATATATTGCCGCCAGCTCACGCATGGATATATTTGCCCCAGTTCACAAATGGATATATTTGCCCCCAGCTCACGCATGGATATATTGCCTCCAGCTCACCCATGGATATATTGCCTCCAGCTCACGCATGGATATATTGCCGCCAGCTCACGCATGGATATATTTGCCCCAGCTCACAAATGGATATATTTGCCCTCAGCTCACTCATGGATATATTTGCCCCCAGCTCACACATGGATATATTGCCCTCAGCTCACGCATGGATATATTTCCCCAGCTCTCCCATGGATATATTGCTCCCAGCTCACTCATGGATATATTTGCCCCCAGCTCGCATGGATATATTGCCCTCAGCTCACGCATGGATATATTGCCCTCAGCTCACAGATGGATATATTTGCCCCCAGCTCACGCATGGATATATTTGCCCCCAGCTCACGCATGGATATATTTGCCCCAGCTCATACATGGATATATTGCCCCCTGCTCACACATGGATATATTGCCCCAGCTCACGCATGGATATATTTGCCCCCAGCTCTCACCTCTGCCGCCACGTGCTGTGTGCCACGTGTTTGGCTCCCTATGAGCGTCCGAAGGCATGGAGCTTGGCTGCTCGTCTGGGGGAACCACGTGACCAGCCGCGATCTCGCAAGAACGCGTCTGGTCACGTGATTCCCCCAGGCGAGCGGTCAAGCTCCATGCCTTCGGATGCTCATAGGGAGCCAAACACACGGCGCAAAGCGCGTGGCGGTCGATTAAAATATTTTTAATCAACCAAAAAAAGTAACGATTAATCGATGGATTAATCGTTAATTTCCACAGCCCTAATATATATGTACGTTCCAAGCCTAGTGATCGTCTTTGTTTCCCGGCACGACGGAGTCAGACATTTCTTCTTCGTGCCGTTACTGTACCCTCTCCCTGAGAAGACGATGTGAAGGCGCAGGGGCCGGAGGCAGAGGAAGTCATCGCAATGGCTTTTCATCTCCTCCTGGCGATGGCACAGGATTGTGTTTGCCCACAGGATGGGCAGGGCAGACGCGTGTTATCTGGAAGGCGGCAGGCCGAGGCCGAACTCCAAACAAGAGATGACCACCTTATGCGTCCTCTTTTGTAACGAGTAGTAAACAAGTTAATTAGGCTCCTCGTGCTTTTGTTCCATTTTCCTGTGTCGTAAGAGACGATGTTTAATAAAAACCTATTTTTAAAGCGTCCTTTTACTTTTCTGTCGTTTCCAAAACTTCGTTACTTTTACTTTACTTTTCTGTTGTTTCCAAACAAATGTGCACTTTACACCGATGTGCCCACCTTTAAATTAATCCGGCACGGAAAGTGGAGCGATTGTGACCCAGAGTGGGGGGGGGTGACCATTAAAAGTGGAGTAACTGTGACCCGGATTTGGGTGTGACCATTAAAAGTGGAGCAACTGTGACCCTGGGTGGGGGGTGAACATTAAAAGTGGAGCAACTGTGACCCGGAGTGGGGGGTGAAAATTAAAGTGGAGCAACTTTGACCCGGAGTGGGGGGTGACCATTAAAAGTGGAGCAACTGTGACACGGAGTGGGGGGTGAACATTAAAGTGGAGCAACTTTGACCCAGAGTGGGGGGTGACCATTAAAAGTGGAGCAACTTTGACCCAGAGTGGGGGGTGACCATTAAAAGTGGAGCAACTGTGACCCGGAGTGGGGGGTGAACATTAAAAGTGGAGCAACTGTGACCCGGAGTGGGGGGTGAACATCAAAAGTGGAGCAACTGTGACCCGGAGTGGGGGGTGAACATTAAAGTGGGGCAACTATGACCCGGAGTGGGGGGTGAACTTTAAAAGTGGAGTAACTGTGACCCGGATTTGGGTGTGACCATTAAAAGTGGAGCAACTGTGACCCTGGGTGGGGGGGTGAACATTAAAAGTGGAGCAACCTTGACCCGGAGTGGGGGTGAACATTAAAAGTGGAGCAACTGTGACCCGGAGTGGGGGGTGAACATTAAAGTGGGACAACTGTGACCCGGAGTGGGGGGTGAACTTTAAAAGTGGAGTAACTGTGACCCTGGGTGGGAGGTGAACATTAAAAGTGGAGCAACCTTGACCCGGAGTGGGGGGATGAATATACCTATAATGTTTACCGTTATCTATATCTTCATGGAATTATCTACGTAGCATTAAATAGGAATGTTTTGGCTGTGTCCTCCTTGGTTTGGAGCAGTGACGGCTAATACTCGTCTGGGGAAGTTCTGTGGGCGCCTCGTTGCCCCATGGTGCTCGGCCGGGCTCGGAGGAGTTGCCTGTGAGGCTGAGATGGGTCGGCAGTGATTCCATGGAAAGGATAAACGAGCTGTTTGTGCAGGAAAAGGGACACACAGAGATCTGTTTAAAGAGGAAACCGGTGAGAAGCCGTGCGTGCAGTGATCGCAGATAAAGGCTCTCGCTGCTCTGTGCTATTTCTGGACGGCTGTCGCTGATGGAGCCGGCACGGGGGCTTTTATAATCTTTCCAGACTGAAGACGTAAAATTATTTTCCCACCTTGCGTTTTTTTTTAATTACCCCCCCTCGCATTTTGCTTTTTCCCTTTTCCCTCAAACTCAACTTATTCCTCCACTTTTTTCTGGGTGTCCCCTCTGGTTCCCCCCCCAAATGTAATGTCTCACCCCCAGCTTATATCTTGCTTCCATCACGGCACGTGTGCACAGTCTCTACCGCCATTATTTACAAGGTTTTAACACAAACAACAACAACAAAAATGTGAAATGCGTTGGTCTACAACAAATAGTGAGCAAAAGCAAGGTTTGTGAGGGTCCTGAGAACAGACCGCGGCACTGTTGGCCTGCCCTATGGTGGATCCCTTCTCTGGTTTCATAAGGTTTTAAAGGGACGCTGTTTTAAAGGGACGCTGTATCCCTTTTTGCCCTTAAATAATGGGCAGATCCTGCTGACAGCCTCTAAACTAATTATTTTTTTCCAGTGATTTTACGCCTGTTTTCTCCCTTGCCGCGCGCTGCTCCTCCTCTTCGGCTCAGGGACTCCAGAACCCGGAAGTCACTAAAGCTTTTCTGTACAGTTTGTGCTCCTATACAACTTGTGTAGTGTAGGAATCACAAATTGCGCAGCGCTACGAGATTCGCACACTTTCCGCACAACGTTCTGCAGCGCCTGCGCAGAGCGATGGATCGGAGCTGCACGCGCATTCACAGATCTGATCCATCGCTGCCTCTATGAGAACGCTCGCTACAGCGATTGGTCTCACAGGGTGACGTCACCCGTCTGTGTGTGTGACATCACTAGTGACCGATCTGATGACCGGCAGCCGGGAAATTCTAAAATCCTGGCTTCTGGTGATGCTGGGTGGGGGGAGGAAACTCTTCCACTTGACCCTGCAATTTCACCAGATCTGGAAGAAGGGGGGGGGGTACTGCTCACATCCTGACCACTTTAAACCAGTAATGTGGTCAGGATGAGTAGAGCATCCCTGTAACGCGATGATGTCATTTCAGAGACCCAGCGCTTAATTTGTAAAATCAGAAGGTAGAGAATCACAATGTGTAATGTGAGAGCGCAGGTGCGACAAGACACGCGCATGTTCCAGAAGGCCTACAGTGTACAGTCCCGAAAACATGCTACATACTGAAATGCCGCTTCTTAATAATTTACATGATATAAATGTTATGGCAATCATAGAAAATTATTTTAGGCTACTTTACACACCACACGCAAAAGCCCCCTTCACCACGTGATTAAAGTGTGCAGCTTACAGGACTTCCAGTAAACGCTTAAGTCTCAACAGCTCTAACATATATATATATACGTATATACAGCTTAACTAATAAAGTGTGATATTTGCTTGAAAATTGGAATGTAAATTATATATATATATATATAGTTTTATGTTACCATTTTTCTTATTATACCAGAAGAGTCACCGGATCCACCCAAATAGGTACCGGAACACAGACGGTCAAAAATTGAGGGCTGGATCCCTCACAAATTAAGCCCTTAAATAATCCGTTCTAAGATTGACTTTCAGCAAGTCCCTGTGTCGGCCGTCTTGTATCAGCACATAGGTCTGAAGGTAACATTTCCGCAACAAACAAAAACATGGGAAGGTTTTATGAACAAAAATCTGGCTTTCCAGTCCCATCTTTTAATAGCTTGGCAGACTCTGTTCTCCTGCAGTTATTCATGCTAGGCTGAGTAGGAGTCCAGTTGATCTGTGTCGCAGCCACGTTTCTGTTGAAAGTCAGGGGCAATGGCAACCGACTCACAACTGACTCACGACCAACTGGTAACCAGCTCGCAACCGACACGCAACTGACTCAAGACCAACTGGTAACCAGCTCGCAACCAACTCTCAACTGACTCACGACCAACTGGTAACCAGCTCGCAACCAACTCGCAACTGCCTCGCGACCAACTGGTTACCAGCTCACAACCAACTCGCATCTGACTCATGACCAACTGGTAACCAGCTCGCAACCAACACGCAACTGGCTCACGACCAACTGATAACCAGCTCGCAACCGACACGCAACTGACTCACGACCAACTGGTAACCAGCTCGCAACCGACTCACAACTGACTCACGACCAACTGGTAACCAGCTCGCAACCAACTCACAATTGGCTCACGACCAACTGGTAACCAGCTCGCAACCGACACGCAACTGACTCAAGACCAACTGGTAACCAGCTCGCAACCAACTCTCAACTGACTCACGACCAACTGGTAACCAGCTCGCAACCAACTCGCAACTGACTCATGACCAACTGGTAACCAGCTCGCAACCAACTCGCAACTGCCTCGCAACCAACTGGTAACCAGCTCACAACCAACTCGCATCTGACTCATGACCAACTGGTAACCAGCTCGCAACCAACACGCAACTGGCTCACGACCAACTGGTAACCAGCTCGCAACCGACACGCAACTGACTCACGACCAACTGGTAACCAGCTCGCAACCAACTCTCAACTGACTCACGACCGACTGGTAACCAGCTCGCAACCAACTCTCAACTGACTCACGACCAACTGGTAACCAGCTCGCAACCAACTCGCAACTGACTCACGACCGACTGGTAACCAGCTCGCAACCAACTCGCAACTGACTCGCGATCAACTGGTAACCAGCTTGCAACCAACACGCAACTGACTCATGACCAACTCACCGATAATTATAGTCCAATAAAAGCTTCTTTTTTTTCAGCCGTCTCGCTATAAATATATATTTTTGGCAAGCTCCGAGCTTTTGACTTGTGTTGGTTAAGTTGGACACATGTAGCTACCATTCGGTTGACTTCACTTTTTCCCGGCAATCTCTCAGTCACCCAATTGAAACCGTTTGCCTTCAGAGTTACCTCACAGCCAAGTGCGCCTCTGACCTTCCCAAACGGCCAAACCCAACCCAAGTTATCGAAACACATCTGGGATATCCTCGTATCATCCCGGTGAACGATCAGAAAGGAACACGACACTCCAGTCCAATAAGGCGAAAGCTTTATTGGCAGCTCAAGCTTGAGGAAGATTGGCCTATGTAGCCGAAACATTGCTGTGAGCTTCCAATAAATCGATCTCCTTATTGGACTGGAGTTCCTTTATGATCGAGAACAAGTGTTTATGGAATTTTTGTCGGGCTCCTCCTGGTTCCCTGAGCATCCGTCTGGCAAAATCTCTTACATCTCCTTCCAAATTGAGCGCGTTTGCCTTCTTTATATCAAACTATAACCCAATGGAAAGACGAACGATGACAAATGTTCTGATATTTCAAAGATACCAAGATCTGAAGAACCGCATTGTCGCCCCGTATTCTGTATGAGTAGAATTCAATGGATAGATATAAAAACCAGTTGCACTTTTATTGGATTAGCGTTTAATTGGCGAAAAGAAAATGCAATAAAGGGATAAATTAATGGAAGATAAAAGAACTTTGATGAGCACTTAATTAATAAAATGCCCAGAAACAGATGAAATTAATATAGGGTAGATGCAGGAAGCACAAAAACCTATATATATATATATTTGCAGTCAAACTGGAGCACAATGGGTTAAATAAGCACAACTTGGTGAATTATAAGGGTTAATTGAGCCCCAGTCACTTGTTTCTCTCTGTCTCGACTCCAGCAATTAATGTAATCAAGGAAAGCCAATGACCACAAGAAGAAAGGAAACGGTAATGCAACATATCGGAACGTCGGCGAGACGCACAAAACGAGCATACCTGGAGACGCGATTGCGCATCTGGACCCAGATCGAAAGGAGAAACATTTTGCAAGTGCGGGTGTGGATGATGATGATGCGATAAGGAAGCGACCGGTGGGAATGGAAAGCAGGAACATGATGAACCGCACGTCAGTCAATGCGCTCCCGGAAGCCCAGAAATTAAGAATACATAAAAGGAGGCGACACAAAAAGGATCATACTGACTGTGAAGCCATAATTAATTGGCGAAACGCGTCTGTTTACTATTATTGGTTTTAATTTATTTATATTGGATTTTAGTTCAGATAAAAATCTATTTATTAATCATCCATGTCCCGGGACTTGTTTCTTCTGAAGAAGGCTACACACACCAAGGCTGCCTAGAAAATAACTGGAGCCATAAGGCTCTAGAACATCTGGAATCGTGGAACATCAACATGGGAATGTGAATGGTACGTACACAAAATAATGAATTGGGAGAAAGAGTTATGTTGGTGCAAGACATGCAGCTCCCCGGTCCATTCTCCACCGATTCCCCGATCACAGGATAAACCTAAACTAATAGATCTACCCGTTGGTTTATTGGGGAAAATCCAAACTGGGAAATGGTGAATAGCTGTAAATATCCAAATCCTAGAAATGGTAAGAGATAACATAGAGAGGTGCTGCCCATGAAGACGCCCAATGGGAGACAAGAATTACAATACGTCACTACGTCATGGGACACAAGACTGATTCTGGTCTAAGGCTGGGGTCAGACGAACGCAGTGCGAACGCGCGTGCAGCCGCACTTAATCACGGCCTTAGTAGCAGCAAATGACGGCCAATGATGGGCAATATACGAAGTACAGCCGCGCAACGCAAGCGGCAAACAAACGCATTTTTTTCGAGAACGTGATACCGCTAGTACTGACGTACAGAGTGCGCTGCGCCCGCTAGCGGCGTGTGTGCGTGATTAGGAGACGTCAGACGCTGCACACGTCCGGCCTACATAACGTCCAGACACAAAAAGGGTTTTATTGATGATCCGTACAAAATCACGGATGAAAATGCGCATCGTATGACCGCTATCGCGTATTCCGTGAAAAAATACGTCCATTCGTTCGAACGCACTTTTTCACGGACGACGCAAAAAATGCGTTCGTCTGACCCTAGCCTAAAAAGCTGCTCACTGAGTGCGGGAAATGTACTAGAAGTGGAGAATTTGTAATGGAAGCAACTCAAGTATCCAGTGGTTTCCATGGAGACGGACATTTTTCTGCCTCCTATGTATTGGCATCTCTTTGATGAATCAGCGGGGTTCTGTGTATCTCTATATAACGGGTTATTCAAACAGAGCCGAATTGGATCCGAAACTGCACCGAACAGTAAATTTCCCCGTACGGTGCAATTTCGGGGCCATTCGGTTATTCAGAGAGCAAGCAGTTCGCCAAATATTGGCAAATTGACAGCAAAATACAGTGCCTGTTCGGCAGCAGTGAAATCCCCCATAGAGCAGCAATGGTTAATCTATTCGCAGACACCGAACAGCAGAGAAATGTCAGTGAAATGCCCTATGTTCGGTGGTTTCATTCGGCAGGTTTATTCAGGCGAATCCCATAGGCTTCAATGTAAAAAATATTCCTGTTTTTATTCAATATCTAATAAACCGTTTATTCTTTTAAAGTGCTGCATGAAAATCTCTTTATGTTTTTAGGCTTTTTTAGGTTTTTTTTTTCTCCAATAACTTTAATTAGCGTTTTTTTCTTTTTTCTGTAAACTGTCCTTTTTATTCTTATTCGTAGGATCTTATATGTAAATTCCAGACATTTTCATCCAGTAGTTTTTTAACAAACGCCTTAAAAAAAAATTAAAGTTTCAATCTGGTTTTATTTGTTTGTTTTTTTTAACCCCGTTTGTCGACTTTTTTTTTTTTTTTAACCCCATTCGTCAACTTGTTTGCTTTTTCCGGCAGCTGGTCGGCGCTGTGTTTGTTGGATCGTAGGCTTTTTTTCGGGCGCACTTGGTGGGTTTGCGGTGGATTTTCGTATCGTATCGGCAGGTTATCTGCAGATTTTCAGCCACATTTCATCGATTTTCGGATCTGATCGGCGGCTTTTTCCTGCACTTCAGGGACCCTTTGGTGAATGCTGAATTCACTGCAGGGTCAGGGAATTTGATTCCCCGAAGTGCAGGGAACGAGAGAGCACCGATATGTTGGTGACATTTTGGTGCTCTCTGAATAACCCCTTAAGTGTTGGCTTTGATAATTATGTCACATCATGTCACAGCAGTGACATCACTAGGGTTGGTGTCACCCGGTGTGGTAACTCATGGTGTCACCCCCCCCCCCCCCGAGATTTACGTTTTTTTTGTTTTTTTTTACTATTCTTACTCATAAATCAGTAACTCCCATATAACACTTAATGCTCATAATACACGGCGCACATTACTGTGAGGTTTATTGCTGTGCAGCTCTCTCATATACTCACACACAAATTTTGGGAACTGACAGCAAGTACAATGCCTGTTCGACGGCAGTGAAATCCCCATAGAGAAGTAATGGTAAATCTGTTCAGAGACACCGAACAGCAGAGAAATGCCCTGATGTTCACTGGTTTCATTAGTCAGGTTTATTCAGGCGAACACCATCAGGGCTATTCAGAGAGAGGTGAAAACCTTGAGAATTGCCAATAGCCAATTTGGAAAGTGAGATAAGTGGGAGAATTTTTGTGGTTTGACTATTTTGCCCTAGAATTTTCAATTCTACAGTCGTTCTCAAGGTTTTCACCTCTCTGTGAATAACCCTGCATAGGTTTCAATGTTAAAAATATTCCCGTTTTTACCCAATATCTAATAAAACGTTTATTCCATTAATCTGTAGTAAAAAGTCTCTTTATTTGTTGATTTATTTTTCTTAGTATCTAATAGGCATTTTTAAAAAATAAATAAAATTTTTTTCTTTCTAATAGTGTTTTTTTTCTGTAACCGCCCTTTTTATTATCATTCATTGGATCTTATATGTTAATTCCAGACATTTTCGTTCAGTAGTTTTTTTGAAAACAGCTGGTGAGGGGTTTGCGGCAGCATTCGGTGGCTGATTCAGAGACCCTGCGGTGAATTCACCAGGGAAATTGGATTCCCCAAAGTGCCTGCGTCATTTCGGTGCTCTGTGAATATCCCCTTTAGTGGTGGTTTATTTGCCGCCCCCTGGAAAGTGCCAGCCTAGGCCTTGTCTACTTAGGATATACTTGAAAATGAGAGAATTCTCAATGTATACTTCCAGGAAAAATAGTTTTGTGTTAAAAAAATATATATATTTTTTTAAGGTGTCACCCTAGGGGGTGGTGCCAGTCGGTTCCTTTTGCCGATCCCATTTCGGTGACCCTGCGGTGTATTCAGCAAGCGCCACAGGGTCCCCGAATTGCAGGGAAAAGCTGCCGCAAACCTGACGAAAACGAACCGCAAACCCAGCGAATGCACGCCGAAAACCCGCAAAAACATCTGGATTAACCTGCCGAAAACCACAGAAAAAGCTCGAGCAGGAGCCGATCGCACACAGCCGAAGCAGCCGAAGCAGCTGAGGTAGGTGAATAAATTAGCAAAATAGTTTGTGTGAATCTGTGAAAATGAAACACTGTTTGCAAAAAAACTACTGAGCGAAAATGTCTGAAATTTACATATAAAATCCAATGAATGATAATAAAAAGGGCTGTTACAGAAAAAAGAAAAGAACTTAAAAAAAAAATTCTGAAAAATGCTTAAAGTATCCTAAAAAATCTATAAATAAAGAGACTTTTTGCTGCAGAATTTTATAATGAACGGTTTATTAGATATTGAATTAAAACGGGAATATTTTTAACATTGAAGCCTATGGGATTCTCCTGAATAAACCTGCCGAATTAAACCACCGAATGGCAGGACATTAGGGGAACCTTTCACTGCTGGTTTGTGTTCTCTGAATAGACGAAGCATTGCTTTATGGGGATTCACTGCCCTCGAACAGGCACCGAACAGGCACCGTATGTGCAGGCAATTCGCCAGGATTTGGCGAATTGCCTGCTCTCTGGATAGCCGAATGGCCAAGAAAGGTAACCGAATGCTGATTTTCAGCGTTCGGTTACCTTTCTCAAGCAATTCGGATCTCTTGGATAACCCTGTATATCTTATTGTGTGTTTCTGCTTAAACGCTCGCATAAAATTAAACAATTTGAAATAAAAACAGGTTAAAATGAACGAAACGTCTGTAATATTATTTAAATCAATAATGATGCATTACTATCAGACTGTTGTCTTTCCCGGGCTTTGTTTTTATTCCTTTACCCGGCGACTAACAGGAACCACGGGGGTTTATTCACTAAGAGGCAAAATGGAGAAAAATAAAAAAAAACAAGATGACATATTTTATAAATAAACAATAAAATGAATTATTGGAATTATTTCCCATATCCATTCCTCCCGTTCTCCTGCTTTGCCGAACAATGTGACTTCCATCTACTTCCAGTCTGTTCCTAATTTAGAGGATAAACCCCTTTGATCTCCCGTGCTGCCAACAGAAGCCTCCGCCCACCCGCCCCATGGATACATTGTCACCCGTCCTCTCCATGGATACATTGTCACCCGTCCCCTCCATGGATACATTGTCACCCATCCCTCCATGGATACATTGTCACCCGTCCCCCATGGATACATTGTCACCTGTACCCTCCATGGATACATTGTCACCTGTCCCCTCCATGGATACATTGTCACCCGTCCCCCATGGATACATTGTCACCTGTCCCCTCCATGGATACATTGTCACCCGTCCCCCCATGGATACAT
Source organism: Leptobrachium leishanense (assembly GCA_009667805.1). Taxonomy (NCBI): domain Eukaryota; kingdom Metazoa; phylum Chordata; class Amphibia; order Anura; family Megophryidae; genus Leptobrachium; species Leptobrachium leishanense. The sequence continues at coordinate 14,214,770 of CM019067.1, read as the reverse complement.
TGTCACCCGTCCACCATGGATACATTGTCACCCGTCCCCCCATGGATACATTGTCACCCGTCCCCCATGTATACATTGTCACCTGTCCCCTCCATGGATACATTGTCACCCGACCCCCCATGGATACATTGTCACCTGTCCTCCATGGATACATTGTCACCCGTCCCCCATGGATACATTGTCACCTGTCCCTCCATGGATAAATTGTCACCCGTCCCCTCCATGGATACATTGTCACCTGTACCCTCCATGGATACATTGTCACCCGTCCCCCATGGATACATTGTCACCCGTCCCCCCATGGATACATTGTCACCCGTCCCCCCATGGATACATTGCCACCTGTCCCCTCCATGGATACATTGTCACCCGTCCCCCATGGATACATTGTCACCCGTCCCCCATGGATACATTGTCACCCGTCCCCCCATGGATACATTGTCACCTGTCCCTCCATGGATACATTGTCACCCGTCCATGGATACATTGTCACCTGTCCCTCCATGGATAAATTGTCACCCGTCCCCTCCATGGATACATTGTCACCCATCCCTCCATGGATACATTGTCCCCGTCCCCCCATGGATACATTGTCACCTGTACCCTCCATGGATACATTGTCACCCGTCCCCCATGGATACATTGTCACCCGTCCCCCATGGATACATTGTCACCTGTACCCTCCATGGATACATTGTCACCCGTCCCCCATGGATACATTGTCACGTCCCCCCATGGATACATTGTCACCTGTCCCTCCATGGATACATTGTCACCCGTCCCCCCATGGATACATTGTCACCTGTCCCTCCATGGATAAATTGTCACCCGTCCCCTCCATGGATACATTGTCACCCGTCCCCCATGGATACATTGTCACCCGTCCCCCATGGATACATTGTCACCTGTACCCTCCATGGATACATTGTCACCGTCCCCATGGATACATTGTCACCCCCTCCATGGATACATTGTCACCCGTCCCCCATGGATACATTGTCACCTGTACCCTCCATGGATACATTGTCACCCGTCCCCCATGGATACATTGTCACCTGTACCCTCCATGGATACATTGTCACCCGTCCCCCATGGATACATTGTCACCTGTACCCTCCATGGATACATTGTCACCCGTCCCCCATGGATACATTGTCACCCGTCCCCCCATGGATACATTGTCACCCTTCCCCCCATGGATACATTGTCTTTATACTTGTTTGTGTTTCCTTTTTGCTTTCCATGTGTCAATGGCTTTTTCCTTAATAAAGTATTTTATGACACCCCTGCCCCCCCCATCTTCTGATGATGTCCTGGTTCCCCTCTTTTGCCCATTTCTCAGAATCTGTTACCAGAAAAGTGGTGCAATGTTCTTCATATTGAGCAATCACCATGGAAACATAGAGATTCAAGTAGTAGCTTGCACTGGGGATATTCTACAGCAGCCGCTGTTTCGGAACTACATTTCCCTTGAGTCTCTGCCACTGTTATGAGTAGCTGAGCATCATGGGAGATGTAGTTCTAAAATCTCAATAGCCCGAGGTCTACAGCAACCAGTAAACGCTGCATGTCTAATCATGAGGTGTTAATAAAGCTCCTCTAAAGTCTCCTGTGAGATCAGTTATAAAATACAAAAAAAGCTGCTGTGTTGGTGCAATGTGAGATTAGAGGCGATGACATCACAGTCCTGTTTGACATCATTTTCAAATAGAGATATATTGGGTCGATGTGCTAAAGGTGGAGCAATCGATAAATTCCAGCTGATTGCTTCACTTCTGGACCCTCAACACACAATGTCCGCGTGACACTTTGTATCTTCGGTTTTTCAGTAATTATTATTGGAACGTGTCGATACGTTGTAAGCTGTAGGTCATAAATATGAGCAAAGAAAGTGCCCGGGCACTCCACCTCTTCCAAAGCAGGGCAGCTGTATTGGAGAATAATGGAATCTCTGACGAAGACTCGATCGAGTCGAAACGTTGTCTCTGATGATTAGGGTGACCATGTCAGCCATGTTTAAAGGGACACATATAATTTAGGCTAGGGTCAGACTGAGGCAGTGCGAACGCGCGTTCTGGCCACTTAATCACGGCCGTGCTAGGCAGCAAGTGCCAGGCAATGACGGCGCAATATACGAAGTACGGTCGCACAAAAGTCCGGCTGCGCAACGCAAGTGGAAAATGAACGCATTTTTTCGAGAACGTTAAACCACTAGTACTGACGTACAGAGTGCGCTGCGTCCACTAGCTAGCGGCGTGTGTGCGTGAATTGGAGACATCAGACGCTGCTAATGTCCGGCCAAACATAACGTCCAGATGCAAGAAGTGTTTTATTGATGATCCGTACAAAATCACGGAATGAAACTGCGCATAGTATGACCGCTATTGCGTATTCCGTGAAAAAATACGTCCATTCTTCGAACGCACATTTTCACGGACAACGTGAAAAATGCGTTAGTCTGACCCTAGCCTTATTCATGCTGATGGGCAGTGCGTGAAGAATGTGACCCCGCAGCATGTATAATCCATGCAGGTAAGAAATCAAAAAGGAATCCCAGGTGACCTGCCATGATTTCCTCCCTGCTGCATATGAATTATACATGTTGCTGGGCAGCACTTTTCCCTGTGCTCTCCCTCTGCATGAAATAGCAATGTGTCCCTTTAAAAATGGCCGATCTGGTCACTCTACTGATGAGGCTCTAGTAAAGTCGCCTCGCTTTTTAAGAAGTGGAGAGCCTGAGGCTTTCTTTGTCACAATGTCATTGGATCCGGCCGCTCCACTCTGTGTAACACTGTGTGTATACTGGCCGGGAGGGTTTGTGTAACACTGTGTATACTGACCGGGAGGGTTTGTGTAACACTGTGTATACTGACCAGGAGGGTTTGTGTAACACTGTGTATATACTGACCGGGAGGGTTTGTGTAACACTGTGTATATACTGACCGGGAGGGTTTGTGTAACACTGTGTATACTGACCGGGAGGGTTTGTGTAACACTGTGTATACTGACCAGGAGGGTTTGTGTAACACTGTGTATATACTGACCGGGAGGGTTTGTGCAACACTGTGTATATACTGACCGGGAGGGTTTGTGTAACACTGTGTATACTGGACCGGGAGGGTTGTGTAACACTGTGTATATACTGACCGGGAAGGTTTGTGTAACACTGTGTATACTGACCAGAGGGTTTGTGTAAACACTGTGTATTATACTGACCGGAGGGTTTGTGTAACACTGTATATACTGACCGGGAGGGTTTGTGTAACACTGTGTATACTGACCAGGAGGGTTTGTGTAACACTGTGTATATACTGGCCGGAGGATTTGTGTAACACTGTGTATACTGACCGGGCGAGGTTTGTGTAACACTGTGTATACTGACCGGGAGGGTTTTGTGGTAACACTGTGTGTATACTGACCGGCGGGGTTTGTGTAACACTGTGTATACTGACCAGGAGGGTTTGTGTAACACTGTGTATACTGACCAGGAGGGTTTGTGTAACACTGTGTATATACTGACCGGGAGGGTTTGTGTAACACTGTATATACTGACCGGGAGGGTTTGTGTAACACTGTGTATACTGACCGGGAGGGTTTGTGTAACACTGTGTATACTGACCGGGAGGATTTGTGTAACACTGTGTATATACTGACCGGGAGGGTTTGTGTAACACTGTGTATACTGACCGGGAGGGTTTGTGTAACACTGTGTATACTGACCGGGAGGGTTTGTGTAACACTGTGTATACTGACCGGGAGGGTTTGTGTAACACTGTGTATATACTGACCGGGAGGGTTTGTGTAACACTGTGTATACTGACCAGGAGGGTTTGTGTAACACTGTGTATACTGACCAGGAGGGTTTGTGTAACACTGTGTATATACTGACCGGGAGGGTTTGTGTAACACTGTGTATACTGACCGGGAGGATTTGTGTAACACTGTGTATATACTGACCGGGAGGGTTTGTGTAACACTGTGTATACTGACCGGGAGGGTTTGTGTAACACTGTGTATACTGACCGGGAGGGTTTGTGTAACACTGTGTATACTGACCGGGAGGGTTTGTGTAACACTGTGTATATACTGACGCGGAGGGTTTGTATAACACTGTGTATACTGACCGGAGGATTTGTGTAACACTGTGTATACTGACCGGGAGGGTTTGTGTAACACTGTGTATACTGACCGGGAGGGTTTGTGTAACACTGTGTATATACTGACCGGGAGGGTTTGTGTAACACTGTGTATATACTGACCGGGAGGGTTTGTGTAACACTGTGTATACTGACCGGGAGGATTTGTGTAACACTGTGTATACTGACCGGGAGGGTTTGTGTAACACTGTGTATACTGACCGGGAGGGTTTGTGTAACACTGTGTATACTGACCGGGAGGGTTTGTGTAACACTGTGTATATACTGACCGGGAGGGTTTGTGTAACACTGTGTATACTGACCGGGAGGATTTGTGTAACACTATGTATATACTTGACCGGGAGGGTTTGTGTAACACTGTGTATACTGACTGGGAGGATTTGTGTAACACTGTGTATACTGACCGGGAGGGTTTGTGTAACACTGTGTAATACTGACCGGGAGGATTTGTGTAACACACTGTGTAACTGACCGGGAGGGTTTGTGTAACACTGTGTATACTGACCGGGAGGATTTGTGTAACACTGTGTATACTGACCGGGAGGGTTTGTGTAACACTGTGTATACTGACTGGGAGGTTTGTGTAACACTGTGTATATTGACCGGGGAGTTTGTGTAACACTGTGTATACTGACCGGGAGGGTTTGTGTAACACTGTGTATACTGACCAGGAGGGTTTGTGTAACACTGTGTATACTGACTGGGAGGGTTTGTGTAACACTGTGTGTATACTGACCGGGAGGGTTTGTGTAACACTGTGTATACTGACTGGGAGGGTTTGTGTAACACTGTGTATACTGACCGGGAGGGTTTGTGTAACACTGTGTATACTGACTGGGAGGGTTTGTGTAACACTGTGTATATTGACCGGGAGAGTTTGTGTAACACTGTGTATACTGACCGGGAGGGTTTGTGTAACACTGTGTATACTGACCAGGAGGGTTTGTGTAACACTGTGTATACTGACCGGGAGGGTTTGTGTAACACTGTGTGTATACTGACCGGGAGGGTTTGTGTAACACTGTGTATATACTGACCGGGAGGGTTTGTGTAACACTGTGTATACTGACCGGGAGGGTTTGTGTAACACTGTGTATATACTGACCAGGAGGGTTTGTGTAACACTGTGTATACTGACCAGGAGGGTTTGTGTAACACTGTGTATACTGACCGGGAGGGTTTGTGTAACACTGTGTATACTGACCGGGAGGGTTTGTGTAACACTGTGTATACTGACCAGGAGGGTACTGGGAGGGTTTGTGTAACACTGTGTATACTGACTGGGAGGGTTTGTGTAACACTGTGTATACTGACCGGGAGGGTTTGTGTAACACTGTGTATACTGACTGGGAGGGTTTGTGTAACACTGTGTATATTGACCGGGAGAGTTTGTGTAACACTGTGTATACTGACCGGAGGGTTTGTGTAAACTGTGTATACTGACCAGGAGGGTTTGTGTAACACTGTGTATACTGACCGGGAGGGTTTGTGTAACACTGTGTATACTGACCGGGAGGGTTTGTGTAACACTGTGTATATACTGACCGGGAGGGTTTGTGTAACACTGTGTATACTGACCGGGAGGGTTTGTGTAACACTGTGTATATACTGACCGGGAGGGTTTGTGTAACACTGTGTATATACTGACCGGGAGGGTTTGTGTAACACTGTGTATATACTGACGGGAGGGTTTGTGTAACACTGTGTATACTGACCGGGAGGGTTTGTGTAACACTGTGTATATACTGACCGGGAGGGTTTGTGTAACACTGTGTATACTGACCGGGAGGGTTTGTGTAACACTGTGTATACTGACCGGGAGGGTTTGTGTAACACTGTGTATACTGACCAGGAGGGTTTGTGTAACACTGTGTATATACTGACCGGGAGGGTTTGTGTAACACTGTGTATATACTGACCGGGAGGGTTTGTGTAACACTGTGTATACTGACCGGGAGGGTTTGTGTAACACTGTGTATAACTGACCGGGAGGGTTTGTGTAACACTGTGTATACTGACCGGGAGGGTTTGTTGCTGCTTAGTATTTGTATATAATTATCAGAAACCCATGTTTGTTGACATTAAAAACCAGCGAGTTAATAAAACAAAGTACAACCAACATAGTGCAGCAAAAACAATGCGTAAAGGACGACGAACAACACCAATTTATGCTGATATAAAACAAACAAAGGGCTGATCACGCAATACACATCGAAAAAAAAGATAAATCTTTATATAGACCCCGTCAGTCTGTTTCGAGCGTCCGTTATTACCAGCAACAAAGCAAATAACATTCTATACAGGGTTATTCAGAGAGCACCGAAGTGAGATCGACATTCAGTGCTCTCTGATTCGCCGCACTTCGGCGAGTCCGATTTGCTGACCCTGTGGCGAATTCTGCATTCAGCGCAGGGTCCCCAAAGTGCAGCGAATCGGCCGCCGAATGCAACTGGACAGTTGCCACAATCCAGCCGGACAGCCACCAATCACACCCATATACAGACCGCCTAACGCAGTCGACGACCTGCCGAACGCCGCAGGAAAAAGCCGACAAGCCGCCAGGACAGGTAGAAAAACCCCCCAAAAAAATACTGAACGAAAATGGCTGAAAATGATATATAAGGTCCTATGGATAATAATGAAAAGGTCTGTTATAGGGGAAAAAATCCCGCTAACCTAAAAAAAAAAAAAAATCGGTGAAAAAAATGTGGCTGAAAAAAATCCCGAACAAATTCTAAAAAATAGGTAAATACAGAGGTTTTTTTGCTGCAGATTAAAATAATAAACGGTTTATTAGATATTGATTAAAAACGGGAATATTTTTAACATTGAAACCTATGGGATTCTCCTGAATAAACCTGCCGAATGAAACCACTGAACATCAGCGCATTTCACTGACATTTCTCTGCTGTTCGGTGTCTGTGAATAGATTAACCATTGCTTCTCTATGGGGGATTTCACTGTCGTCGAACAGGCACCGTATTTTGCTGGCAATTCGCCAATATTTGACAAACTGCCTGCTCTCTGAATGGACGAATGGCCCCGATATGTCACCGTACGGGGAAATTCACTGCTCGGTGCAATTACGAGGCCAGATCGTCTCTCTCTGAATAACCCTGATAGTGTAACCTACTAAAAAAACATCACAAAAATATTACCTTTATAGAACTACTCACAAAAGAGGAGGAGCAAACAACGCTACTCCTGCTGTATGTGCGCAGGGGGGATCACAGCTGCTTAAGATCCTGGGATCCTTTGGAGAAGCCGTCACTTTAATTCCCAAATCCTGTCTGTAGTCCGGGAGTAGCTTCAAGCTCTGCTCCAGCTGTGCGCGTCCGCTGGCTGGATCAGAGCCGCCTGACATGGGATTCATTTATAATCGATATATTCATTTATAATATGTCCTCGCTCCGGGGCATTAATAATAAAAACACTATAGCTATTAAAAGAAATCAGCCGGAAAATATATATAAAAAGAGAAAAAAAACTAATAAACTTTTATATTCAAATAAACAAATAAAACGCAATAGAAAAGTGTCCAGAAGATAATAGAGGTCCAGAAGATAAACGTGTCCAGAAGATAAAAGTGTCCAGAAGATAAGTGTCCAGAAGATAATAGAGGTCCAGAAGATAAGTGTCCAGAAGATAAAAGTGTCTAGAAGATAAAAGTGTCCAGAAGATAATAGAGGTCCAGAAGGTAAAAGTGTCCAGAAGATAATAGAGGTCCAGAAGGTAAAAGTGTCCAGAAGATAATAGAGGTCCAGAAGATAATAGAGGTCCAGAAGGTAAAAGTGTCCAGAAGATAATAGAAGTCCAGAAGGTAAAAGTGTCCAGAAGATAATAGAGGTCCAGAAGGTAAAAGTGTCCAGAAGATAATAGAAGTCCAGAAGATAATAGAGGTCCAGAAGATAAAAGTGTCCAGAAGATAATAGAGGTCCAGAAGATAATAGAGGTCCAGAAGATAAAAGTGTCCAGAAGATAATAGAGGTCCAGAAGGTAAAAGTGTCCAGAAGATAATAGCGGTCCAGAAGATAAAAGTGTCCAGAAGATAATAGAGGTCCAGAAGATAATAGAGGTCCAGAAGGTAAAAGTGTCCAGAAGATAAAAGTGTCCAGAAGATAATAGAGGTCCAGAAGATAATAGAGGTCCAGAAGATAAAAGTGTCCAGAGGATAGTAGCCCCCAGGTCCGTTGGCGTTGCCGCTGTCTTTGTCGCCCAGCACTTGTTAGTAAATATAAAACGCGCTGCTGTTCATCTTTCCACCAATTTGCCGATAACCAGTAAAATCCTCAGAACAGGGAAAAGGAGGAAAGTGTCTAATGTCACCACATTCTGTAACTTCCGTCAGAAGGAACGATTGCTGCTTTTGATAGAGGGGTTGAGGCGTCTTCTGCTCCCCGAGCCCTGGGGTTACCCCATCATAAAAGCCGCAAATACACCACGGAAAGTTCCACCGTCTCTAGGCAGGTATTGTAGGTGCGTCATGCCAAACCACCAGGGACTGGGTGGACAATGCATGCAGGAACCTTGAGGTTTAGAACCTACATCCCACTGAGGCTTCAGTGACCGTTTATCTTGGCACCCCTGGCATTTGAAAACAGCATGTCCCATGATGCTTAGCTAGCCCTAAGGCAACGCAAGTGTCCCATAGACCCATATGGGGGCGTCTCATGATCTAGAGCAGGTGTCAGCGACCTTAACCCTCTAGATGTTTTGGAACTACATTTCCCATGAGACTCTACCAACCAAATGAGTAACTGAGCATCATGGGAGATGTAGTTCCCATAAATCTGGAGGGCCGAGGTAGGTTGCTGACCCTTGATCTAGAGTATGAAGTCAGACATACTTATGTCAAAGGCCATGAGCAATAAATGAAGTTAAATCTAACGCATTTCAGGTCCAGACACTCCTGGACGTAGACTCGCGAGGACCTGTTTGGAAGCACTTGGTGATCACATCTAATGAGCCGCTCTGCAAATCTTCATGGGGTAAAGAATAATATCAGGTTGTGTCCCAGGGTCAGCTCTGGTAGAACAAGGCCATGGAAAGCTATCATACCAAACACAAATGAATAAAGTGTCCAATCGCCTGGTGGAAAGAGAAGACTTTCTCATACGTAGGTGAAGTGGAGGACAGTGACTTCAATACAGCAGGTTTGGGGAAGGAAACCTGGCAGGTGCTGCTTGATACAATGTCTCATGTATGTCCTGTAGTGTTCTTAATACTCAGAGAGACTTGTATCAGAAACATTGCAGCACAACATCTCACTCTGGACTCTATGATCAGAGATTAATGTTTCAGGGGTCATGGAATAAAAATGTCACCATAAGCCTTGATGGGGGGATGGTCATGGTCAAATGTTAATGGGAATATGACCATGATCAAACCTTAATTGGAGGATAGCCTTGGGCATACCTAGATGGGGGCAGTCTCATGGTCAAACTTTGATTGGAGGATGGTCAAACCATGATGGGAGGATGGTCAAACCCTGATGGGAGGACGACCATACTTAAAACTTGATTGGAAGATGGCAATGGTCAAACATTTAATGGGAAGACAACTATGGTAAAACCTTAAAGGAAGCTCGGTCATGGTTTAACCTTGACGGCATGGTCAAGGTCGAAGGACGATATGGTCAAACCTTGATGCAATGACGGCCATGGTCAAAACTTGATGCGACGATGGCCATGGTCAAACCTTGATGGGAGGAAGGCCATGGTCAAACCTTGATGGAAGGAAGGTCATGGTCAAACCTTGATGGGAGGAAAGCCATGATCAAGCCTTGATGGGAGGAAGGCCATGGTCAAACCTTGATGGGGGAAAGCCATGGTCAAACCTTGATAGAAGGACAGCCATGGTCAAACCTTGATGGGAGGAAAGCCATGATCAAACCTTGATGGGAGGAAGGCCATGGTCAAACCTTGATGGGAGGAAAGCCATGGTCAAACCTTGATGAGAGGACGGACATGGTTATTCATTATGCAAGGACGGCTATGGTCAAACCTTGATGGGAGGAAGGCCATGGTCAAACCTTGATGGGAGGAAGGCCATGGTCAAACCTTGATGGGAGGAAGGCCATGGTCAAACCTTGATGGGAGGATGGACATGGTTATTCATGATGCGAGGACGGCTATGGTCAAACCTTGATGGGTGGGCGGACATGCTTAATCCTTGATGCGAGGACAGCCATGGTTAACCCTGGATGTGAAGATGGCCATTGTTAGACCATGATGGGTGGTTGGCCATGGATACAGTCTCTACACATGGAATCCAGCCTCAGGTTTATATCTCAGGCTGGGAAAGATAAATATTATATGACGGAAATCTGAGTTTTCCTTCATCGAGAGACTTTGGTTGAAAGCCAAGTTCATCTAACTGGAAGTTCTGGTCCATTTGCCTTAAAACTGGTAGAGGATCCTAAACGACGTAGTTTATTGCTCCTTGCATATCACTGCATATTAACCCCGAGTTATGCAACAAAATGTGAACAATACACTAATTACTTTACACTCGCTCGTCTGTCACTCCTGGATACATCTTAAATAATATTCACAAACACTATAAACAAAGTGGAGAAACGCAATTTTCCTGCAACATCTGCAAAGCTTCCACCTGGAACCCAAACACACCCAACAACCCGATCCTCTGGCATCACGATGGACAAAGGGAGACCCTAACTGGCAGTCACAGAAATCAACCTGCAGCAAATCACTGATTCCGGAAAATACGCCAAGATTTTAGATCTTTTAGCCCTAAACATTTTTATTTAAAAAATTAAATACATTTCTGGAATTGAATCTGTTCATTTTCTGTAAAATTTCTGTAAAAGTTGAATCTTGAAATTCACTTTCTCATCATCATCTCCTCATATAAAGATATTCCCCCCCCCTCAAATAAAGCATCGAAAAACATAAACACAGGGAAGCAGAATGATTTCTTAAATGTCTTGATATCTGGCCACTGAGGAGAAAGAAATGGCTAGTGGCGCGTGTAAAGGTGCGCGGTACTTACGCACGGTGTGAGCGGATCGGCACCCTGGACAGATGTTGCAGCTGTTGGGATCCAGGGATGGGGAACGCGCTCTCCAGACTGTCTCCTGCCCAGTGATACAGGATCCAGAGCTCTGCGTTTACTTTTTCTTTGACGTCAGCTGTTTCCCTCGCATCCCCTGCTAAGTTTGGTTAAAGGCCGTCCTTAGAAGACTAAAAAAAGAGTCCCGGGCTCTGCGTCTGGAAACCCAGGCTCTTTCGTCCTGTGTAGATTGGACGGCTTTTATTCTGATTATTTTCAAGACGACATGGAATCCCGACAAATCCAGGCGCTCCCACCAGGCACAGGCAAACGCATCCAGACATCGGCAACGTTTCGGCCGGCAGTGCAGCCTTCTTCGAGCTTGCCCACGTCTTTTCAAGCATTGCTGATGTATGAATAAACGTTGCCTTTGCATGATGGGAGTGCCTGGGTTCCATGTTGTCTCCTTGTAAGATTTCAGCAGAGCCGGCCACTGGGGAACATGTGAGCTCCCCGATTACATCTGTGTTTTATTTCTGTTGCTGCGAATGAATCGCCGCGACCACAGCCATTCTTCTTCTTCTTCGATCTTATTCTGAGGATTAAACCTTGACACATTGTTACAATTCAGTTTGGGATTATAGATCAGCCATTATGTCTGTTGTGTGTTTTACCTGCAAACATCACTATTCCATAGGAAAATGAACAAATATATATAAATATATAATAAAGCAAAATGATGTTTTTATTTTCTTTAAAGGGACAGTACCGCGTACGTCAACTGTAACTAGATCACTTGTGCATTACAAACAAAAGCACATTATAAAAAAAATAAAACACATTATAAAGCACATTATAAAAAATAAAACACATTATAAAAAACATAAAAAACATTATAAACAATATAAAACATTATAGAAATTAAAACACAATATAAAAAACATTAAACCCATTATAAAACAATATAAAACACATTACAAAAATTAAAACACAATATAAAACACATTATAAAAATAAAACACATTATAAAACACATTATAAAAAATTAAACCACATTATAAAAAACATTAAACCCATTATAAAACAATATAAAACACATTATAAAACAATATAAAACACATTACAAAAATTAAAACATTATAAAACACATTATAAGAAATAAAACACATTATAAAACATAAAACACATTTTAAAACAATATAAAACATCATGAAAAATTAAAACACATTATAAAACACAGTATAAAACGCATTATGAAAAATAAAACACAATATAAAACATAAAACACATTATTAAAACACAAAATACATTATAGAACAATATAAAACATTATAAAATGCATTATAAAAATGTAAACACAATATAAAACACAATATAAAACACACTATAAAAAATAAAACACATTATAAAACACATTATAAAACACACAGTAAAGCAATATAAAACACATTATAGAACAATATAAAACGCATTATAAAATGCATTATAAAATTGTAAACACATTATAAAACAATATAAAGCACATGATAAAAAATAAAACACATTATAAAACACAATATAAAACATGATAAAAAATAAAACATTATAAAACACAATATAAACACATGATAAAACACATTACAAAAATTAAAACATTATAAAACACATTATAAAAAATAAAACACATTATAAAACACAATATAAAACACATTATGAAAAATAAAACACAATATAAAAGATTATAAAACACATTATAAAAATACAAAATACAATATAGAACAATATAAAACAATATACAACATTATAAAATGCATTATAAAATTGTAAACACAATATAAAACACAATATAAAACACATTATAAAAAACACATTATAGAAAAATAAAACACATTATAAAACACATTATAAACCACATTGTAGAGCAATATAGAACACATTATAGAACAATATAAAACACATTATAAAATGCATTATAAAAAAATGCAAACACATTATAAAACAATATAAAGTACATGATAAAAAATAAAACACAATATAAAACACATGATAAAAAACATAAACTACAGTATATAACACAATATATAACATAAAACACATTATAAAAACACAAAACACATTATAGAACAATATAAACCACATTATAAAATGCATTAGAAAAATGTAAACACATTATAAAACACATTATAAAAACATAAAACACAATATAAAACACATGCTGCTGTTTTTTCTTTGTTTGAAGTAATGGCACATAAAAAGGCTACATAAAACAGTTTTTTTTATCTCCCTATTATTTTGTTGATTTTTCCCATGAGGCAACATTTACCAAAGGTTTTTCTTTACTGCTGTGTTTTATCTAATCTACAGTATTAAACAGTTAATGGGGTGGAAGAGGGATTGTTTAGATAAGGCAGCAGGGGGTGTATTGTGTTCTCTAGGCCAGTGTTTCTCTGGGCCTCAAGTACCCCTAACAGGTCATATTTTAAGGCCTACCTTGGGGAAATGCAGACTGGACCCTGCAATCAGTGAGCTTTGAATACATCCCACAAAATACAATAATGTGAGTCTGTGACTGACCCATTCACTCCATTCTCTGACCAAAGCCACACAGTGAGGAGCAAGTGATGGAAAGATACAACACAAAATATCACACAATGGATGCGCCCAGTGACACATATAGAGGAAAATATCACACAATGGATGCACCCAGTGACACATATAGAGGAAAATATCACACAATGGATGCACCCAGTGACACATAGAGGAAAATATCACACAATGGATGCACCCAGTGACACATATAAAGGAAAATATCACACAATGGATGCACCCAGTGACACATATAAAGGAAAATATCACAATGGATGCACCCAGTGACACATATAGAGGAAAATATCACACAATGGATGCATCCAGTGACACATATAGAGGAAAATATCACACACTGGATGCACCCAGTGACACATATAGAGGAAAATATAACACAATGGATGCACCCAGTGACACATATAGAGGAAAATATCACACAATGGATGCTCCCAGTGACACATAGAGGAAAATATCACACAATGGATGCGCCCAGTGACACATAGAGGAAAATATCACACAATGGATGCACCCAGTGACACATATAGAGGAAAATATCACACAATGGATGCACAATATAGAGGAAAATATCACACAATCGATGCACCCAGTGACACATATAGAGGAAAATATCACACAATGGATGCACCCAGTGACACATATAGAGGAAAATATCACACAATGGATGCACCCAGTGACACCTATAGAGGAAAGTATCACACAATGGATGCACCCAGTGACACATATATAGGAAAATATCACACAATGGATGCACCCAGTGACACATATAGAGGAAAATATCACACAATGGATGCACCCAGTGACACAGAGGAAAATATCACACAATGGATGCACCCAGTGACACATATAGAGGAAAATATCACACAATGGATGCACCCAGTGACACCTATAGAGGAAAGTATCACACAATGGATGCACCCAGTGACACATATATAGGAAAATATCACACAATGGATGCACCCAGTGACACATATAGAGGAAAATATCACACAATGGATGCACCCAGTGACACAGAGGAAAATATCACACAATGGATGCACCCAGTGACACATATAGAGGAAAATATCACACAATGGATGCGCCCAGTGACACATATAGGAAAATATCACACAATGGATGCACCCAGTGACACATATAGAGGAAAATATCACACAATGGATGCGCCCAGTGACACATATAGAGGAAAATATCACACAATGGATGCGCCCAGAGACACATATTGAGGAAAATATCACACAATGGATGCACCCAGTGACACATATAGAGGAAAATATCACACAATGGATGCGCCCAGAGACACATATTGAGGAAAATATCACACAATGGATGCACCCAGTGACACATATAGAGGAAAATATCACACAATGGATGCGCCCAGTGACACATATAGGAAAATATCACACAATGGATGCGCCCAGAGACACATATTGAGGAAAATATCACACAATGGATGCACCCAGTGACACATATAGAGGAAAATATTTTCTTAACTAAACAAACAAGAGAAAAACAAACACATGTAAAATATCAGCAACATAAATAATCACAATAAGGACATTTCATTTTTTTGAATGACTGGTGCCCACTGTGGAAACTTTATCGTAACACTATCTATATTGTATCTATTACTCAGCGCTGTATATAGTTATAATATTCCTCAAAGAGCAAAAAATATTAAAAACACACTAAATAAACACTCTTCGATAAGATAAATCTTCTTTGTAACATTTAATTAAACGGCTGGAGCTGCTGATCTGATATTACCGCGCGCTTTAGTAAGAATCAATGGATCTTTACTGCACAATAACGGCTCCGATACTTTGTACACTTTGCATTGAGACCAGGTTTATTCAAAAAGCACCGAATTGGCCCCGAAATCGCACCAAACAGTGAGATTCCCCGTATGGTGAAATTTCAGGGACATTCATTTATTCAAAAAGCAGGCAATTCGCCAAATATTGACGAATTGCCAGCGAAATACAGTGCAATCCGGCAGCAGTGAAATCCCCCACAGAGAAGCAATGGTTAATCTATTCACAGACACCGAACAGCAGAGAAATGTCAGTGAAATGTCCTGCTGTTCGGTGGTTTCATTCGGCAGGTTTAATCAGGCAAATCCCATAGGCTTCAATGTTAAAAATATTCCCGTTTTAATCCAATATCGAATAAACCGTTTATTATTTTAATCTGCAGCAAGAAGTCTCTTTATTAACTTTTTAGGATTTTTTTAGGCATTTTCAGTTTTTTTTCAGCAAAATTCTTTCCCCGTTTTTTTTTAAATGCAGTTTTTTTTTTTCTGTAACAGACCTTTTTATTGTCATTCATAGGACGTTGTGTATTATATCCAGGCATTTTCATGCAGTAATTTTCGTTTTTTTGTTAAAACGCCTTTTAAAAGTTGCTTTTTTTTTGTCCCGTTCAGCGGCTTGTCGGCTTTTTTCAGATCGATTCAGCGGTTTTGCGGTGGTTTTGTGATTCATTCGGCGGGACAATTCACTGTACTTCAGGGACCCTTCAGTGAATCCTGAATTCACCGTGTCGGCGAATCGAACTCGCCAAACTGCAGCAAACAGGAGAGCACCGAAATGGCCGGTGAGATTTCGTCGCTCTCGGAATAACCCTGTGAGTGGGAACAGCCAGCTATTCCAAGGCATAGAGACCAGCGTCTCTCAGATCCTACTGTTACGTGACTTTGCTTTTGAAAAATCAACCAACACATGCAGGGTTACTCAAAGAGAATCGAAAAGTCACTGCACGTTTTTTTTTTCGTTCTCTTCAATTCGGTGCGATTTGGCGATTCCATTTCGGCGACCCTGCGGTGTATTCAGCAAGTACCACAGGGCAGTGGCGTCGTAACGTGGGGGCGGGGGGTGCGGCCCGCACCAGGTGACACCCGCCTTTAGGGTGACACCCAGTGGGGTATCTAGTGGGACCCGCCGCCCCCATGTTCCGAAAAAACCCCGCAGCCAAGCGTTCACGCGCAGCTATTACTGTCTGCGCTGGGAGGAAGTGATATAACGTCACTTCCCCCCAAGCACTCCGTCTCCACCACGCAGATGCCGCTGAGGAAGAGAGGGGCGCGATGTGGCTGATCCTTCCGTGCCACCCTGACAGCCCTGTCGCCTCACACGCCTGAGCTTGCAAGAGGAGGAGCTGGGCTATGACCGTGGAGCAAGCAGCAACCCTCCCAGATGGTAAGCAGCGGCACCCCTTCCCCCGGGAGCTCCGGGGAATGTCCACATACACCCGACCATTCCCTGCCTCCTGTCCTCGTTACCCGCCAGGCCCGTCCCCCTCTCTGCCCATCATCGGAAGGAGTATGCTGGGAGTCCCTGGGCCCCCCTTCCCCTGCTGGCCGCTTGCTCTACTTGAGCCCCCCCCCTGTCTCCAAAAACTGACAGGGGGGTTGAAACAAAAAGAGTGGGGGTTTGAATGAAATCAGGAGAGAGTGGGGGGGGGGTTGGAATTTAATAAAGATAGGTGGGGGGCTTTGAATTTTTAATATAGAGAGGGTGGGGGTTGTAATGAAATGGAGAGGGTGGGGCTTTGAATTTAATATGGAGAGGGTGGGGGCTTTGAATTTAACATGGAGAGGGTGGGGGGCTTTGCATTTATTATGGAGAGGGTGGGGGGCTTTGCATTTATTATGGAGAGGGTGGGGGGTTGGAATTTAATATGGAGAGGGTGGGGGGCTTTGAATTTAATATGGAGAGGGTGGGGGGCTTTGAATTTAATATGGAGAGGATGGGGGGCTTTGAATTTAATATGGAGAGGGTGGGGCTTTGAATTTAATATGGAGAGGGTGGGGGCTTTGAATTTAATATGGAGAGGGTGGGGGCTTTGAATTTAATATGGAGAGGGTGGGGGGCTTTGAATTTAATATGGAGAGGGTGGGAGGTTGGAATGAAATGGAGAGGTGGGGGTTGGAATTTAATAAGGGGAGGGTGGGGGTTGTAATGAAACGAAGAGGGTGGGGGTTGTAATGAAACGAAGAGGGTGGGGGTTGTAATGAAACGAAGAGGGTGGGGGGTTGGAATTTAATAAGGAGAGGTGGGGGTTGGAATGAAATGAAGAGAGTGGGGGTGAGATGAAAAGAGGGGTCCGTTTGGAATGAAAAGATCTAGTCTCCCAATTACATGGATACTTTACCTGGATTTATCTTTTGTTTAGGATAGCCCCAGTATATCCATGAGAGGAGCTGGGGCAGTATATTCCATGAGAGGAGCTGGGGCAGTATATCCATGAGAGGAGCTGGGGCAGTATATCCATGAGAGGAGCTGGGGCAGTATATCCATGTTGCTGGGGGCAGTATCCATGAGAGCTGGGGCAATATCCATGTGTGAGCTGGTCTGGGGCAGTATATCCACGTGTGAGCTGAGGCGCAATATATCCATATGTGAGCTGAGGCGCAATATATCCATATGTGAGCTGAGGCGCAATATATATCCATGGGTGAGCTGCTGGGGCAATATATAACTGTGAACTGGGGCAATATATCCATATGTGAGCTGGGGACAATATATATCCAGAGCTGCTGGGGCAATATATATCATGTGTGCTTTCACTGCCTTCGAACAGGCACGTACTTGCTGGCAGTTGAAAAAAGTTCTGTGAGCATATGAGAGAGCTCCACAGCAATAAACCTCACAGTAATGTGCGCTGTGTGTATGAAGCATTCAGTGTTATATGGGAGTACTGATTTTAGGAGTAAGAAGTAGTTAAAAAAAAAAATCTTTAAAACTCGGGGGGGGGGTGACACCATAAGTTACCGCACCGGGTGACACCAACCCTAGTGACGCCACTGCCACAGGGCCGTCGAAGCGCAGGGAAAAACCGCCGCAAACCTGCTGAACAGTCACCACAAAAACCCGGCGAACGCACACCGAAACCTGCAAAAACATCTGGATTAACCCCGCCGAACACGCCGGAGAAACCTGAGCAGGAGCCGATCACAGCGCAGAGCAGCCGCCGGAAAAACCCGACACCGCAGACGAATGGAGTGAAGGAAAAAAAAAAAGTACGCTTGAATGTTTGAAAAGTGAAACGCTGTTTTCAAAGAAACTACTGAGCGAAAATGTCTGAAATTTACATATAAAATCCAATGAATGATAATAAAAAGAGATGTTACAGAAAAAAGAAAAAGCGATTAAAAAGCAAAACGGAAGAAAAGTTTTTGCAAAAAAATCCAGAGAAATGCCTAAAGTATCCTAAAAAATCTAAAAATAAAGAGACTTTTTGCTGCAGATTAAAATAATAAACGGTTTATTAGATATTGTATTAAAACGGGAATATTTTTAACATTGAAGCCTATGGGATTCGCCTGAATAAACCTGCCGAATGAAACCACAGAACACCAGGGCAATTCGGCAACCTTTCACTGCTGGTTTTGTGTTCTCTGAATAGACAAAGCATTGCTTCTCTATGGGGATTCACTGCCCTCGAACAGGCGCAGAATGTGCAGGCAATTCGCCAGGATTTGGCGAACTGCCTGCCCTCTGAATAGCCGAATGACCAGGAAAGGTAACCGTACGCTGAATTTCACTGTTTGGTTACCTTTCTCCAGCAATTCAGATCTCTTTGAATAACCCTGATAAAGAAAGCCCCACTAAAAAATCCCAAATTAACCTCTAATCCCCCGGCGCCAACTGCGGAGTGACCGGCTGCTTCCTCTGGCCGCATACAGCGGAACACTGAGAACAAGACATATGGCTTATTTTTAAAATCAGGACACATCGATTCATCTAGTTTATGGCAAATTTCATCAAGTAAAAATTAGAAATTTTTAAAATTATTTAATATTTTTTCCATCCTTATTTTTTTTACCAAAATATTCTGTTTGTCTCCTAAAAAAACAACAACAACAACAACAGACAGTATAATGTTTATAGGTGCGCTTAACATGCAATAAGTAATACTCAACGAAGTGGACAGAACACCAAAAAGCACCGTTACTTCAGTGCTTCCCATCACCGGTCCTCAGTTTCCCCTTTGACGGGCCAGGTTTGCAGGATTACCATGAAGAAATGCAGACTGAATCCTGCAATCACTGAGCAGCAATTCATATCACCTGTGCTGTGCTTCACATATCCTGCAAACCTGGCCTGTTAGAGGGACCTGAGGAGAAGAGCAGTGTTGGGATCCACTGATGCAGACTGTCAGCGTTATTCAAAGAGATTCGAAAAGTCACCGCACGGTCGGTGACTTTTCGTTCTCTTCAATTCGGTTCCTTAATCCACTAACCCCTCATTATATTATATTTTCTTATTTTTAATATAAAAAAACATAATTTTTATAGTACTGACAGTAGCAGCGGCGCTGTACAACAATAAAGAATGCGGAACTAGTCGAAGAAAAATACAAACAAACATGAATAAATATTGTGGGATTTTAACAAACTGTTGACATAAAGATATTTTATGCTCGTGATTGTTCAACGCCATCAGGGTTAATCACAGAAAGGTGAAACTCTGGAGAACTTTTGGAGCAGTGAAAATTCCAGGTCAAAATAGCCAAACCAGAAAAATTCTCCCATTTATCTCACTTTCCAAATCAGCTATTTTGACCTAGAATTTTTCACTTCTCCAAAAAGTCTCCAGAGTTTCACCTTTCTCTGAATAACCCTGAGTGTTTTTTGTATGTTTTTACATTTTCAGTGTCATTAAAAATTTTCACACGTTGGCTAAATACAGGCCGCACATATAAATAAAGACATACAGGGTTATTCAAAGAGCATCGAAAAGTCACTGCACGTTCGGTGACTTTTCGTTCTCTTCAATTCGGGCCGATTCGGCGATCCCATTTCGGCGACCCTGCGGTGTATTCAGCAAGCCCCACAGGGCCGCTGAAATGCAGGGAAAAGTTGCCGCAAACCCCACGAAAAGTCACCGCAAAAATCCGGCGAATGCACGCCGAAACCCACAAAAACATCTGGATTAACCCGCCAAACCCGCCAAAGATGCCAGAAAAACCCGAGCAGGAGCCGATCACACGCAGCGCAGCCGCCGAAAAAACGCAGACGAGTGAGGCTGGGGTCAGACGAGCGTGATTTCTACGGGCTGTACGTCCGTGCAGTACGGACATCGTCAGTACGGATGACGCAGTAGTGGCCACACAGTCCGTTTTTTCACTGACGGATTTTTTGACGGATGTAGGAGGGAAAAATAAATTACAATGAAAAAACATTCTGTCCGTCAAAAATGCTGGACGTATAAATGCAGTCCGTCTGACCTCGCTCCATCACTCACACACAAAGCTATGCAGACGTTGTGGACGTGGCGCACTCCGCACGTCCGTTCTAGCAGTATTACGTTCTTGCCTAACCTGCGTCCGTTTGCCGCGGCCGTTGTGCGTCCGCAGTTCAGTGCGGACGTACTTCATGTGTCGGGCTCCAATGGAGTTTCTTTCATGCTATCACGGACGTACTTTTAGGCGCAATCACGGACGTGAACACTACGCTCGTCTGACACCAGCCTGAAGTGAATAAATTAGCAAAACAGTTTGTATGAATGTTTGAAAAGTGAAACACTGTTTGCAAAGAAACTACTGAGCGAAAATGTCTGAAATTTACATATAAAATCCAATGAATGATAATAAAAAGGGCTGTTACAGAAAAAAGAAGTAAAGTTTAAAAAAAATCAGACTTTTTAGAGAAAAAAAATTCCTGAAAAATGCTTAAACATCCTAAAAAATCTATAAATAAAGAGACTTTTATTTCTGTATCAGCCCTTTTTATTATCATTCATTGGATTTTATATGTAAATTCCAGACACTTTCGTTCAGTAGTTTTTTTGCAAATAGCGTTTGAATGTTGAAACTTTCAAGCGAAAGTTTTTTTTTTTTTTAACCCCGTTCGTCAGCTTGTCGGCTTTTTCCGGTGGCTGGTCTGCGCTGTGATCGGCGGCTCGTCAACTTTTTCTGACATTGTCGGCGTCTTTTTGCAGAGTTTCCGGCGGGTGTTTGGTAGTTGTTCGGCGGTTTTGCGATGGATTTTCCCTGCACTCCAGGGACCCTGCGGTGAATGCTGAATTCACCGCAGGGTGAGGAAATTTGATTCCCTGAAGTGCAGAGAAGTGCGGGGATTAGGAGAGCATCGGAATGTCGGCGACATATTGAATAACCCAATATGTCTCATGTTTGTGCTTCCCCATTGTAAAGCGCTGCGGAATCTGTTGGCGCTACATGAACTCTGCTGTAACTCTGTTGCACTTTATTAAACACAGAAAAGTGTTTTCATATTTGAATCCATTTTTTTTACGTACTGACTCGTCATCGTCAACATGTATCGTCATATTCTGACCTCTTGACACTGACAAAGCACCATGGGAATTGTAGTTATACAGGCGTTGTGGACTTTTTACCTACCTGCATCTTTTTAACCCCTTTACTGATGAGATTGAGATATCTCTGGCTTCAAAGGCGCCGTCCGGTGCCCTATATCCAGATATCTCGATCTGCAGCTCATTTGCTGCAGAAGGTGCCCCCAAACTTTTAGCCCTTTGGGCATAATGCCCAAAGCACTAATACTGTGATACTGTGTAAAATCGTCTGACTGAACGTCTTGACATTGGGCATTAAGCAGCCGATGCAGGGAACACGAGCTGCAGCTGCTGTAACTCAATTTGGCAGTAGATGGCGCCATCTACTGGTGAAATGTTATTACGGTGAGAAACACACTGGGAATATGCCCAAATATTTCTAACTGTACAATTCATTGAAAAAGATTTTTGGAAAAACCACTGGTTCTTGACAATGTTTTTTTTAGAAAATCGCTTGGTAGTGAAGGGGTTAAACCCGAGACCAAAATTATTGGACCCCCAAATATAGTAATAATTCCATTGTCTGTGGAATCTGCGTATTTAATGATAGTCGGGTTGTTTTCGCTCCTCGTCGCTCACCGCGCTGCGAGCTTCCATACAGAAATTAACGTCCGGTGCACGCTCCTCTCCATCGCTGTCTTATACTCTGCCCCGCGTCACGATAAATCGCTCTGTTTAGTTTTTGCAGAGGATGTGTCCTCAGGGGACGGTTCCGGTGCGTGTGCGCTTCCCGTGGAGATAAATGACGGGCAGCTCTCCTGTGTTTAACCAGACACGACACGCGCTTATGAAAACATTTATCTCTGGGTGATGTATTAGTTAACGCACGTGAATTTGTTCCTAAAGCTTTGAGCTCGTAAACGAAACCAGGTCTTAAATCAGCGAGAGGCTCTGCCCCCCCCGAAGGCTTTGCCTTAAAATCCATCGCCTACCCCCACCTTACACCCCTAAACTCCAGAATTTATCAATATTCATCCTTTGGTTTTATAGGTTCAACGTTGTGGTTTCGTACGAGCAACTGTAAAAAAAAAACTTTGCCGCGTCGGCTCATGGAGTCATAATAAATATATCTCCATGCAGGGACCTGGTCACATCATAAAACGTACCATAACTAGAGACCTTAAGGTCCCGCCGGTACCAGACGTTTCAATCTCTTCTGGCTTCAGATCACCACTCGATGACTCCGGGATGCACTCAGACCGATACGTTCCCTGGATGCCCCATATACGAGTGTGTGTGTGTGTGTGTGTCTGTGTGTCTGTGTGTCTGTGTATGTGTGTCTGTGTGTGTGTCTGTGTGTGTTTATATATATATATATACACTGTATGGAACAAAAAAAAATTCACCCCCTGTAATATGTGGTTGTGTCGCCTTTCGTTGTGATCTCGTCACGCATTCGCCGCGGCATCGTGTGGATAAGCTCATGTGATGTCACAGCATTTATTGGCGTCCAGAGCGACATTAATTTGTGGGCAAGATCTTGTGTTGATGATGGGAGAGTCGCGGCGCTGCGTAAAGTCTTCTCCAGCACATTATCCCAAAGATTAACCTCAATGGGATTAAGGCCTGGATTGTGCGGTGGCCAATCCATGTGTGAAAATGATGTCTCATCCTCCCTCAACCACTCTTGCACAATTTGAGCCCGATGAATCCTGGCATTGCCATCTTGGAATATGCCCGCTGTGCCATCAGGGGAGAAAAAAAAAACTGATGGAAAAACCTGCTCATTCAGTATAATCAGGGAGTCACATGATCTCATTGTGACGTAAGTCACTTTGGACTTGGGGTGTATGAACCTGGAGGCATATTTGGGAGGTGCCGGCCTGATGTTCTATATTATTTCCTCAGCCTCCCTTGCGCGCAGAGTGTTATTTAATCTAAGTTATGCATTAATAATGTTGTCTATCGTTATGGTCCATGTGTATCTATTCACTGCTGATAGGCTTAGCCTTCCAGCATACCCTCTCTCAGGAATGTGTTAATATCTGCTGTATATTTGAGTAGTCTGTTAATCTTCTTTGTCAGGCAAACACTGCCTCATTATCTGCCGTCTTTAGACTGTAATCTGTCTGTCAATCATGATTGCCATTGTCCTGCCACATTTAGGAATGTTACGCAATGATCATTCCATTATCTGTCCTAGTCTTATTATGTCTCCCTGAGGAGTTTGTGTGTATGTAAATAACCCATGTTTGACCGTATAAATATGTGTGTCTGTCCCCAATAAAGAGAGTTCCATTCCGACCCTGAAAACCGCCAGATAAACAGCCTCGTCTTATTTCTGGGGGATGCTGGCAGGCTGGCTATGTTTCTCGGTCCTCAAGTTATGTCTGAGGACTGGAGAAAGGCACGAGAGACTGCCTGGGGAGAACACAGGGGGTCCAGCAAGGCAGCAGCATTGACAGATGTGACCCGGTCTGGTACTGACTAGATCTTTCACACTCATTCTATGCTGAAACATATTAATCACTGCAGTAATTATTCAATGGAAGGCTCACACCTATTGGCTGAGTTACATCCAGGGGGTGACTTTTTTAGGCCAGTCAGTGTATATATATATATATATAGTCGTGTTTTTAAATTCATACAGAAACATTCTGTGGGATAAGACCAGATCCAGGGACACATGTGGGTTTTCCCGAGCAAATTTACAAGCATTTCTTCTGATGAGCAAATATTTCTCATGCTGCATTGTGACTGATGTCAATGGTCGGGGCTTGTGCATGTTAAGTTGACAAACCCCGTGTGCCATTGGAAAATATGCCAGACAGATGATATTTAAGACTTGGGAAAGGGCCAACATAAAGGAACCGTCAGCTGAATGAGCATGAGAAAGAGCCAAGTAGACGGAGCGCTGGATACAATGTATACTCATCACATTCTGAAAGTTTGTAAACCAAACCAATGGATACATTGCAGGCCTATAGGCAGTCACCATTGCGTCGCCTCGCGGGGTCACGCGTTGAGCCCGATTTATCACTCATTACAGGAAAAAGCTCTTTATTTATTATTTTTATGGAATACAGAAAGTAGAGAGTATTGTTTTTTTTTTAAATTAAATTAAAATTTCTACCCGGATTAGATTAATTTACAGTATGAAATGTATTTTTCCACACTTTATCATAAAACCCTTTGTGGTTATATATTCTGTGACAGGGGACGGCAACCTCGGTCCTACTGATGTTTTGGAACTACTTGATTTGGAACCCTTGATTCTCAGTTAACCTAATGAGTGGCTGAGCACCATGGGAGAAGTAGTTCTAAATATCTGGGGGGCTACGGCTTCCATCACCTGTTCTACGAGGTACGCGTGTTTAACCCTTTCACTGCTGAGGAAGTGTGGGGAACGTCCTTAATGACTCCTAAGGAAAGATAGGGGGTTCATTTGTACCCCAATATCTTCCGACTGTTGGCAGCTAGCAGGGTCACGTTTGGTATCCTTAGAAAGGCCAGAGCATGGCCTTTCCAATGATATCAAACATGACCATATTTAAAGTACAAAATAAAAAAAATAATAAAAAAAAGTAAAACTTTTTTAAGATGTGAAATGGCTCAGCAGTGAAGGGGTTAAATCATCAGGAATTGAGAAGACGTCACTGCGTTACTTTATGAAAAGAATCTACTTTAAAGGAACAATCTAATCAAACCCCCCCCCCCCCCCGTTTTTCTACATTAAACTATCCCTATTCCCTCACTAACTAGGTAGGGATTTCTTTTAATTCTAATACTTACCCTAAAATCCACTTGTTTCCAACGGCGTCTTTTTTTTTTATATACTCACCTCCCTCCTCTTCCGCTCCCGTCCTTGTTAGTTTCACTTGGCTAATGGTTTACGTGAGAAGCGCGCATGCGCACCTCTAACGTAAGCCAGCCAATCGGCAGGCTTCCTCCCGGCTCCATCTTCTTAGATTAGTGTTGCGCGCAAGAGGATGCGCAAAACACGAATCTTCAGCCGCTGCCGCCAGCTACTGCGGCGAGTTGGAGACGTCATCGCGCTGAAAGCTGAAAGTGCGATGACGTCTCCTACTCGGCAATAGTCGGCAGAAGAGGGAAATATGAATCCCGCTCTGCTGACTGACAGCTGGGAGGGCGGAGTAAAGTCCTCCGTGTCTCTCAGCTGTTTTCAGCTGTTTTAGCTGATCGGCTGAGCGGAGGGAGGGGGGAAAGACAAGGGCATACTCAGGGCATCATGACCACCTAAAAAAAACTTAGATGGTCATGTTGCCTAGAGTATCCCTTTAATAATATTCCAGATAATATTTCAGGAATTCAGCCATTTCTTTCCGCTGACCCACAAAGCATCCCATACATGCCCTTGTAATCTCCCGCCTGGACTATTGTAATAATCTTCTAGCTGGTCTTTCTCTCTCCTGCCTCTCCCCCCCCCCTAAAATCCATTCTGAATGCCTCTGCCAGGCTCATCCAACTCACCCGCTGCTCTGTCTCTGCCGCTCCCCTCTGCGAGTCCCTTCACTGGCTCCCCATTCACCTCACCTGCCGCTCTGTCTCTGCAGCTCCTCTCTGCTAGTCCTTTCACTGGCTCCACATCCACCTCACCCACCGCTCTGTCTCTGCCGCTCCTCTCTGCGAGTACCTTCACTGGCTCCTCATCCACCTCACCCACCTCACCCACCGTTCTGTCTCTGCCGCTCCCCTCTGCGAGTCCCTTCACTGGCTCCCCATCCACCTCACCCGCCGCTCTGTCTCTGCCGCTCCCCTCTGCGAGTCCCTTCACTGGCTCCCCATCCACCTCACCTGCCGTTCTGTCTCTGCTGCTCCTCTCTGCGAGTCCCTTCACTGGCTCCCCATCCACCTCACCCACCGCTCTGTCTCTGCCGCTCCCCTCTGCGAGTCCCTTCACTGGCTCCCCATCCACCTCACCTGCCGCTCTGTCTCTGCCGCTCCCCTCTGCGAGTCCCTTCACTGGCTCCCCATCCACGTCACCCGCCGCTCTGTCTCTGCGAGTCCCTTCACTGGCTCCCCATCCATCTCACCCGCCACTCTGTCTCTGCCGCTCCTCTCTGCGAGTTCCTTCACTGGCTCCCCATCCACCTCACCTGCCGTTCTGTCTCTGCTGCTCCTCTCTGCGAGTCCCTTCAATGGCTCCCCATCCACCTCACCCACCGCTCTGTCTCTGCCGCTCCCCTCTGCGAGTCCCTTCACTGGCTCCCCATCCACCTCACCTGCCGCTCTGTCTCTGCCGCTCCCCTCTGCGAGTCCCTTCACTGGCTCCCCATCCACGTCACCCGCCGCTCTGTCTCTGCGAGTCCCTTCACTGGCTCCCCATCCATCTCACCCGCCACTCTGTCTCTGCCGCTCCTCTCTGCGAGTCCCTTCACTGGCTCCCCATCCACCTCACCTGCCGCTCTGTCTCTGCGCTCCTCTCTGCGAGTCCTTCACTGGCTCCCCATCCACCTCACCGCCGCTCTGTCTCTGCCGCTCCCCATCCACCTCACCTGCCGTTCTGTCTCTGCTGCTCCTCTCTGTGAGTCCCTTCACTGGTTCCCCATCCACGTCACCCGCCGCTCTGTCTCTGCCGCTCCCCTCTGCGAGTCCCTTCACTGGCTCCCCATCCACCTCACCCGCCGCTCTGTCTCTGCTGCTCCTCTCTGCGAGTCCCTTCACTGGCTCCTCATCCACCTCACCTGCTGCTCTGTCTCTGCTGCTCCTCTCTGCGAGTCCCTTCACTGGCTCCCCATCCACCTCACCCACTGCTCTGTCTCTGCTGCTCCTCTCTGCGAGTCCCTTCACTGGCTCCCCATCCACCTCACCCGCTGCTCTGTCTCTGTCGCTCCCCTCTGCGAGTCCCTTCACTGGCTCCTCATCCACCTCACCTGCTGCTCTGTTTCTGCTGCTCCTCTCTGCGAGTCACTTCACTGGCTCCTCATGTACCTCACCCGCTGCTCTGTTTCTGCTGCTCCTCTCTGCGAGTCACTTCACTGGCTCCCCATCCACCTCACCCGCCGCTCTGTCTCTGCCGCTCCCTTCTGCGAGTCCCTTCACTGGCTCCTCATCCACCTCACCCGCCGCTCTGTCTCTGCCGCTCCCCTCTGCGAGTCCCTTCACTGGCTCCTCATCCACCTCACCCGCCGCTCTGTCTCTGCCGCTCCTCTCTGCGAGTCCCTTCACTGGCTCCTCATCCACCTCACCTGCCGTTCTGTCTCTGCTGCTCCTCTCTGCGAGTCCCTTCACTGGCTCCCCATCCACCTCACCCGCCGCTCTGTCTCTGCCGCTCCCCATCCACCTCACCTGCCGTTCTGTCTCTGCTGCTCCTCTCTGTGAGTCCCTTCACTGGTTCCCCATCCACGTCACCCGCCGCTCTGTCTCTGCCGCTCCCCTCTGCGAGTCCCTTCACTGGCTCCCCATCCACCTCACCCGCCGCTCTGTCTCTGCTGCTCCTCTCTGCGAGTCCCTTCACTGGCTCCTCATCCACCTCACCTGCTGCTCTGTCTCTGCTGCTCCTCTCTGCGAGTCCTTCACTGGCTCCCCATCCACACCCCACTGCTCTGTCTGCTGCTCCTCTCTGCGAGTCCTTCACTGGCTCCCCATCCACCTCACCCCTGCTCTGTCTCTGTCGCTCCCCTCTGCGAGTCCTTCACGGCTTCCTCACCACCTCACCTGCTGCTCTGTTTCTGCTGCTCCTCTCTGCGAGTCACTTCACTGGTCTCCTCATGTACCTCACCCGAGCTCGTTTCTGCTCTCCTCTCTGCGAGTCACTTCACTGGCTCCCCATCCACCTCACCCGCCGCTCTGTCTCTGCCGCTCCCTTCTGCGAGTCCCTTCACTGGCTTCCTCACCACCTCACCCGCCGCTCTGTCTCGCCGCGACACTGGCCTCATCCACCTCACCCGCCGCTCTGTCTCCAGCGCTCCCTTCTGCGAGTCCCTTCACTGGCTCCTCATCCACCTCACCCGCTGCTCTGTCTCTGCTGCTCCTCTCTGTGAGTCCTTCACTGCTCCCATCCACCTCACCACGCGCTCTGTCTCTGCTGCTCCTCTCTGCGAGTCCCTTCACTGGCTCCCCATCCACCTCACCCGCGCTCTCTGTTCTGCCGCTCCCCTCTGCGAGTCCCTTCACTGGCTCCTCATCCACCTCACCCGCCGCTCTGTCTCTGCCGCTCCCCTCTGCGAGTCCCTTCACTGGCTCCTCATCCACCTCACCCGCCGCTCTGTCTCTGCCGCTCCTCTCTGCGAGTCCCTTCACTGGCTCCCCATCCCACACTCACCCGCTGCTCTCTCTCTGCCGCTCCTCTCTGCGAGTCCCTTCACTGGCTCCCCATCCACTCTCACCCGCTGCTCTGTCTCTGCCGCTCCCCTCTGCGAGTCCCTTCACTGGCTCCCCATCCACCTCACCCGCTGCTCTGTCTCTGCCGCCTCTCTGCGAGTCCCTCACTGGCTCCCCATCCACCTCACCCCCTGCTCTGTCTCTGCCGCCCCTCTGCGAGTCCCCACCACTGGCTCCCACCACCTCACCCGCCGCTCTGTCTCTGCGCTCTCTCGCGAGTCCCTTCACTGGCTCCTCATCCACCTCACCCGCCGCTCTGTCTCTGCTGCTCCCCTCTGCGAGTCCCTTCACTGGCTCCTCATCCACCTCACCCGCCGTTCCTGTCTCTGCTGTTCCTCTCTGCGAGTCCTTCACTGGCTCCCAATCCACCTCACACCGCCGCTCTGTCTCTGCGGCTCCTCTCTGCGAGTCCCTTCACTGGCTCCCCATCCACCTACCCGCGTCCACCTCTGCGCTCCTCTCTGCGAGTCCCTTCACTGGCTCCATCCACCTCACCCGCCGCTCTGTCTCTGCCGCTCCTCTCTGCGAGTCCCTTCACTGGCTCCCCATCCACCTCACCCGCCGCTCTGTCTCTGCCGCTCCTCCTCTGCGAGTCCCTTCACTGGCTCCCCATCCACCTCACCCCGCCGCTCTGTCTCTGCCGCTCCTCTCTGCGAGTCCTTCACTGGCTCCCCACATCCACCTCACCCGCCGCCTGTCTCTGCCGCCCTCTGCGAGTCCCTTCACTGGCTCCCCATCCACCTCACCCGCCGCTCTGTCGCCGCCTCTCTCTGCGAGTCCCTCACTGGCTCCCCATCCACCTCACCCGCTGCTCTGTCTCTGCTGCTCCTCTCTGCGAGTCCCTTCACTGGCTCCCTATCCACCTCACCTGCCGCTCTGTCTCTGCTGCTCCTCTCTGCGAGTCCCTTCACTGGCTCCCCATCCACCTAACCCGCCGCTCTGTCTCTGCCGCTCCCCTCTGCGAGTCCCTTCACTGGCTCCCCATCCACCTCACCCGCCGCTCTGTCTCTGCCGCTCCCCTCTGCGAGTCCCTTCACTGGCTCCTCATCCACCTCACCCGCTGCTCTGTCTCTGCCGCTCCCCTCTGTGAGTCCCTTCACTGGCTCCTCATCCACCTCACCCGCCGCTCTGTTTCTGCTGCTCCTCTCTGCGAGTCCCTTCACTGGCTCCCCATCCACCTCACCCGCCGCTCTGTCTCTGCCGCTCCTCTCTGCGAGTCCCTTCACTGGCTCCCCATCCACCTCACCCGCCGCTCTGTCTCTGCCGCTCCTCTCTGCGAGTCCCTTCACTGGCTCCCCATCCACCTCACCCGCCGCTCTGTCTCTGCCGCTCCTCTCTGCGAGTCCCTTCACTGGCTCCCCATCCACCTCACCCGCCGCTCTGTCTCTGCCGCTCCTCTCTGCGAGTCCCTTCACTGGCTCCCCATCCACCTCACCCGCCGCTCTGTCTCTGCCGCTCCTCTCTGCGAGTCCCTTCACTGGCTCCCCATCCACCTCACCCGCCGCTCTGTCTCTGCCGCTCCTCTCTGCGAGTCCCTTCACTGGCTCCCCATCCACCTCACCCGCTGCTCTGTCTCTGCTGCTCCTCTCTGCGAGTCCCTTCACTGGCTCCCTATCCACCTCACCTGCCGCTCTGTCTCTGCTGCTCCTCTCTGCGAGTCCCTTCACTGGCTCCCCATCCACCTAACCCGCCGCTCTGTCTCTGCCGCTCCCCTCTGCGAGTCCCTTCACTGGCTCCCCATCCACCTCACCCGCCGCTCTGTCTCTGCCGCTCCCCTCTGCGAGTCCCTTCACTGGCTCCTCATCCACTCACCCGCTGCTCTGTCTCTGCCGCTCCCCTCTGTGAGTCCCTTCACTGGCTCCTCATCCACCTCACCCGCCGCTCTGTTTCTGCTGCTCCTCTCTGCGAGTCACTTCACTGGCTCCCCATCCACCTCACCCGCCGCTCTGTCTCTGCCGCTCCCTCTGCGAGTCCCTTCACTGGCTCCTCATCACCTCACACCGCCGCTCTGTCTCTGCCGCTCCCCTCTGCGAGTCCCTTCACTGGCTCCTCATCCACCTCACCCGCCGCTCTGTCTCTGCCGCTCCCCTCTGCGAGTCCCTTCACTGGCTCCTCATCCACCTCACCCGCCGCTCTGTCTCTGCCGCTCCCCTCTGCGAGTCCCTTCACTGGCTCCTCATCCACGTCACCCGCCGCTCTGTCTCTGCCGCTCCTCTCTGCGAGTCCCTTCACTGGCTCCCCATCCACCTCACCCGCCGCTCTGTCTCTGTCGCTCCCCTCTGTGAGTCCCTCCACTGACTCCTCATCCACTGCAGAATTACATTCAAAATCTTTACCCTGACAAAATGCGGTGCTGTTCGACGGCAGTGAAATCCCCATAGAGAAGCAATGTTTAATCTATTCACAGACACCGAACAGCAGAGAAATGTCAGTGAAATGCCCTGATGTTCAGTGTTTTCATTCAGCAGGTTTATTCAGGTGAATCCCATAGGTTTCAATGTTTAAAATATTCCCGTTTTAATCCAATATCTAATAAACTGTCAGTTACAGAAAGAAAAAAAACACCATTTAAAAAAAAAGAAAAAGAAACGGGGGGGGGGGGATTTCACCCAAACCATCCCAAAAATGCCTCAGAAATCCTAAAAAAAAATAAAGAGACTTTTTGCTGCAAATTAAAAGAATAAACAGTTTATTAGATACTGCATAAAAACAGGAATATTTTTAACATTGAAGCCTATGGGATTCGCCTGATTAAACCTGCCGAATGAAACCACTGAACATCAGGGCATTTCACTGACATGTCTCTGCTGTTCGGTGTCTGTGAATAGATTAACCATTGCTTCTCTATGGGGGATTTCACTGCCGTCGAACAGGCACTGTATTTTCTGGCAATTTGCCAATATTTTTTCTGACTAGCCCAATGGCCCCGAAATTGCATCATATGGGGAAATTCACTGGTCGGTGCAATTTGTGGGGCCAGTTCGGTGCTCTTTGAATAACCCTAATAGTCAGTTTTTAAGCTATTTTTCGTGAACCTGATAAGGAACGTCTAAAATGTCAATGTGAGAGGTAAACGAGGACCTCTTCACCCAACGTTAAGGCGTGCCCGGTCGCGCGCTATGCACACCCCCTGCGCACACCTATGCCTTTACCCATAACATATATATTTATTCCAGCTGGGGAAAGCCTCACTCCTCGCCCGTATCAACGCCCGGCCTGCGTCCTGCAAAGCTTTTCAATCTGCTGGTTTCTCAGGGAAGATTCTGGAATCAGTCCAGATGTTTCTTAAGAGAGTGCGGAAAATGTTCTGTAACTCAGCAGCGGCGTAATAATTCTTGACGAACTCGTGTGTTGGGAACAAAGGGCTGGAAGTTACAGGTTTCCCATTAGCATTTCTAATCTGCCGGCTGCAAGTGCCGGCGTTTAACCCCCGAGGAGAACCCCGAGGAAGGCCTGCCTTCCTTTCACTTACCGCTTCTGCGCCGCTCGGCGCGTACAAGATATTTTATTCCGGGGGTTCTAACACAGGGGCAGCCGAACCCACAGAGGAATAGCAGCAAAAAGGGGGGAGCGGGCGCTGCGTGTCCAGGAAAAAAGCACTTTCTTCAAACAAACCTTCATAAAGGCGGCTCCTCCAGCCCAAACGGCGAGCGATCGAATACAGTCCTTTGTTTTTTCTCTGGTTTTCTATGAGAAAAGGAGACGGATTTTAAGCCTCTTCGAAAAATGACAGTCGGGTTTATTCAGAGAGAGCCGAATTGTCACCGAACAGTGAATTTCCCGGCACGGTGACATTTCGGGGCCATTCGGCTATTCAGAGAGCGGGCAGTTTGCCAAATTTTGGCGAAATGCCAGCAGGTACTGTGCCTGTTCGACGGCAGTGAAATCCCCCATAGAGAAGCAATGGTTAATCTATTCACAGACACCCTCCCACCCCTCCTGTACAATGTATATTTTATTGTACCTCCAGCCAGGTCATCATTGCAGCATGTTCCGCTCCGTGTCTTTGTTTTTTGATCCCATGGTGGATTTGTTTCTGGGGGAGCATAAATAGGAGCCCACCAGTTTACCTCATGACTGAAAAGCAGCGTGAGCAAGTTATGGTTCGCTATAGAGCAACCTGTGGCTTCATTTTTGGATAGGACTCACCCTCACTAGAGGTGCCTTGACGTTCGGCGGGTGAGCTTTCTCTTTTAATGGCCATTAATAGAAACCAAAGCCTCTAATTGTGTTTTGTTTCACACGGTGTAATGGGAATAAGCGCAGGTGACATATATTTTTTCTTATGTTTTATACATGTTCCTGGGCTGGATGCATCTGGTGGTTGCAGCCGCCACATCGGGGAATAGGCGCGACCCCACCCCTCCTGTACTATTCACAGACACCGAACAGCAGAGAAATGTCAGTGAGATGCCCCGCTGTTCGGTGGTTTCATTCGGCAGGTTTATTCAGGCGAATCCCATAGGTTTCAATGTTAAAAAATATTCCCGTTTTAATTCAATATCTAATAAACCGTTTATTATTTTAATTTGCAGCAGAAACCCTCTTCATTTATTGATTTTTTAGGAACGTTTAGGCTTTTTTGGGGATTTTTTCCGTTTTGATGTAAAAGCTTTTTATCTTTATTCTGTAACAGACCTTTTTATTATCATTCATAGCATCTTATGTGTAAATTCCAGACATTTTCGTTTAATAGTTTTTTTTGCAAAAAGCGTTTCAATTTTAACACGTTCAATCATTTTGTGTCTTTTGGTTTTTTTTATACCCCGTTCGTCAGCTTGACGGCTTTTTCCGGCGGCTGGTCTGCGCTGTGATCGGCGGCTCGGCGGCTTTTTCCGATGTGTTCAGCATGTTTTTTGCGGCGGTTTCCTGTGGGTTTTCGGTGGGATTTCAGCTGGTGTTCGGCGAGTTTTGTGGCAAGATAGCGGCGGGTTTTCCCTGTACTCCGGGGAAACTGCGGTGAATGCTGAATTCACCGCAGGGTGGGGAACTTTGATTCCCCGAAGTGCAGGGAAGCGCAGGGAAGGAGAGAGCACAGCTTTGAAAAGAATAATCCAGCACCACTTATGAATTAGACATGCTGGCGGAATGGAGCGTCTTTTCCATAGTTAACGTTAGGATCAAAAGAAGGGGCAGAATCTGTTACGGATTACCGTAGGGGCAGATGGAGCGTGTGCTCCAGGTTCCTATCTAGGCCCACCGCCAAGAGGATGAGCCGCTGGCTGGTGTGCTGACAAAATTGGCAATTAGGGATGTCCGTTTTGGGTTTCGGAATTTTTACGAAATTTCCCGATTTGTGCATTTGGATTCGGCCAATTTTCCGAAAATTTTCGGAGCCGAAAATGGCAGATCCGAACAAATTTCCGAACTGAAACAAAAACTTTTCGGAATTTTCGAATGGACTAGAAATGTGTAAAATCGAAAATCATTTTCGTTCCATTCGTGATTTAGGTTCCATTCCTGATTTCGGTTCCATTTCAGTAATTTCGGAAAACGTATTTTTCGGTTATATCGCTGATTCTGTAATTTTGTATCATTTCCATCTCAATGTATCCTTCCTGGAAAACCAGAGAAATCTCAATGTATCCTTCCTGGAAAACCAGAGACATCTCAATGTATCCTTCCTGGAAAACCAGAGAAATCTCAATGTATCCTTCTTGTAAAACATGAGAAATCTCAATGTATCCTTCCCTGGGAAACCAGAGAAATCTCAATGCATCCTTCCCGGGAAATCAGAGAAATCTCAATGTATCCTTCCCGGGAAACCAGAGAAATCTCAATGTATCCTTCCCGGGAAATCAGAGAAATCTCAATGTATCCTTCTTGTAAAACCAGAGAAATCTCAATGTATCCTTCCCTGGGAAACCAGAGAAATCTCAATGTATCCTTCCTGGAAAACCAGAGAAATCTCAATGTATCCTTCTTGTAAAACATGAGAAATCTCAATGTATCCTTCCCTGGGAAACCAGAGAAATCTCAATGCATCCTTCTTGTAAAACATGAGAAATCTCAATGTATCCTTCCCTGGGAAACCAGAGAAATCTCAATGCATCCTTCCCGGAAATCAGAGAAATCTCAATGTATCCTTCCCGGGAAACCAGAGAAATCTCAATGTACCCTTCCCGGGAAATCAGAGAAATCTCAATGTATCCTTCTTGTAAAACCAGAGAAATCTCAATGTATCCTTCCCTGGGAAACCAGAGAAATCTCAATGCATCCTTCCCGGGAAATCAGAGAAATCTCAATGTATCCTTCCCGGGAAACCAGAGAAATCTCAATGTATCCTTCCCGGGAAATCAGAGAAATCTCAATGTATCCTTCCTGGAAAACCAGAGAAATCTCAATGTATCCTTCTTGTAAAACCAGAGAAATCTCAATGTATCCTTCCCTGGGAAACCAGAGAAATCTCAATGTATCCTTCCCGGGAAATCAGAGAAATCTCAATGTATCCTTCCCAGGAAATCAGATAAATCTCAATGTATCCTTCCGGGAAAACCAGAGAAATCTCAATGTATCCTTCTTGTAAAACCAGAGAAATCTCAATGTATCCTTCCCGGGAAATCAGAGAAATCTCAATGTATCCTTCCCGGGAAACCAGAGAAATCTCAATGTATCCTTCTTGTAAAACAAGAGAAATCTCAATGGCAGAATTATCGTATCGACAGAATTATCGTATCGACAGAAATATCGGATCCGCAAAAAACATTAGTTTACGTCAAAACGAATAGACACTTTGAAACGAGGAGAACAGACGTGCCAAAAAACACGAAAATTTCCAAAATCCTGAAAAAAAAGTCGATAAGAAAAACGAACCGAAAACGAACCGAACGGAAATCAGCCGAAACGAAAATTTACAAAATCCGAACGAACCGAACCGAATCAAACCGAAAAAAAAAAATCGGTGCACAAGTCTATTGGCAATTCCTCAGAATCACCTGCCGACAGGCTGCAGGACGCTTCCGAATGTGTCACTTTTTATGTGTCTGCACAGCTCTCACTCTCGACCTCGAGATGATGTGAGTGTGGCCGAGAGTGAGAGACATGCAGGCGCTTACAGTGACGCGTTCACAAGCTGCCTGGCAGTCGTGGCCCTGCAATGCTCAATGGATCAAGTAGGATCCTCGCCCGAGCCGATGGAGGGACACTTCCAGCAATGTCACGGGCTGGCCGCCCACCCCTGCAGCACCTTGGAGATATGAACAGGCCCACGGAGTGCCCCATCACACATAGCCCCAAATTTCAGAGGGTGGTAAGTATATGAAAAAATAAAAAAAATGCTGTGGATCCTGTGTATGCTCATACTCGCTGCCAATACAGTGAGGTTTATTGCTGTGGATCCTGTGTATGCGCATAAGCACTGCCCCTTACCCTAAGGTTTATTGCTGTGGATCCTGTGCACGCTCATACGCACTGCCCCTTACTGTGAGTTTTATTGCTGTGGTGCTCTCTGATACGCTCATACACACCGCACGTTACTGGGAGTTTTATTGCTGTGGAGCTCTCTGATACGCTCATACACACCACACATTCATGTGAGTTCTATTGCTGTGGAGCTCTGTGATTCGCTCATACACAAAGCAAATTAATGTGAGTTCTATTGCTGTGGAGCTCTGTGATTCGCTCATACATATCGCACATTATTGTGAGTTTTGTTTTAATTTAAGCTTATTTTTCTGTGTTTTCTAAACCTCTTAACACCTCATGGCATACTATGCCGTCCCCAACGTGGGTGGGTCTAAACGCCATAGGATGGCATAGCACGCCCTGCCAGGGTCTGTGGGCTAGGTCTGACCCACCCACCAGTTGAATTAAAGGCGTCTTCTGCCGCCAATGATGCGCACTGCACAACAGTTGTGTAGGGGGGGTGGAGGAGGGGCCTGGCACACTGTAAGTCACTCTGTGCGGCAAAGCACATGACTTCAGAATCACTAGCAGCGGGGAGCGATTGTTGCCTCATTATCTATAAAAAAGGCCCCCAAAAAACCCTGAGCACCAGGCCCACGATCCTCTTAATCCGGCCCCGCTAAAAATGAAGCAAAAATTACAGAGAATGTTAGGTTTATGGTTTAGTTAACCCGAACCCTAAAATATGCACAAACAGTAAACTAACCAGTTTAGCTAACCCTAATTTGAAACCTAAACCTGATTTCCAACCCTAATAACTAACCCTAATATCTAACCCTAACCCTAATGTCTAACCAATACAGGTCACTTTATAATTAATGCAGATGCTGTGCCCCTATATAATATGTGTTACAGGTCACTTTATAATTAATGCAGATGCTGTGCCCCTATATAATATGTGTTACAGGTCACTTTATAATTAATGCAGATGCTGTGCCCCTATATAATGTGTATTACAGGTCACTTTATAATTAATGCAGATGCTGTGCCCCTATATAATATGTATTACAGGTCACTTTATAATTAATGCAGATGCTGTGCCCCTATATAATATGTATCACAGGTCACTTTATAATTAATGCAGATGCTGTGCCCCTATATAATATGTATCACAGGTCACTTTATAATTAATGCAGATGCTGTGCCCCTATATAATATGTATCACAGGTCACTTTATAATTAATGCAGATGCTGTGCCCCTATATAATGTGTATTACAGGTCACTTTATAATTAATGCAGATACTGTGCCCCTATATAATATGTATTACAGGTCACTTTATAATTAATGCAGATGCTGTGCCCCTATATAATGTGTATTACAGGTCACTTTATAATTAATGCAGATACTGTGCCCCTATATAATATGTGTTACAGGTCACTTTATAATTAATGCAGATGCTGTGCCCCTATATAATATGTGTTACAGGTCACTTTATAATTAATGCAGATGCTGTGCCCCTATATAATGTGTATTACAGGTCACTTTATAATTAATGCAGATGCTGTGCCCCTATATAATATGTACTACAGGTCACTTTATAATTAATGCAGATACTGTGCCCCTATATAATGTGTATTACAGGTCACTTTATAATTAATGCAGATACTGTGCCCCTATATAATATGTGTTACAGGTCACTTTATAATTGATGCAGATGCTGTGCCCCTATATAATGTGTATTACAGGTCACTTTCTAATTAATGCAGATGCTGTGCCCCTATATAATATGTATCACAGGTCACTTTATAATTATTGCAGATGCTGTGCCCCTATATAATATGTGTTACAGGTCACTTTATAATTAATGCAGATGCTGTGCCCCTATATAATATGTGTTACAGGTCACTTTATAATTAATGCAGATGCTGTGCCCCTATATAATATGTGTTACAGGTCACTTTATAATTAATGCAGATGTCTTGGTGCCCCTATAATAATGTGTATTACAGGTCACTTTATAATAATGCAGATGCTGTGTCCCCTATATAATATGTACTACAGGTCACTTTATAATTAATGCAGATACTGTGCCCCCATAATAAATGTGTATTACAGGTCACTTTATATTAATGCAGATACTGTGCCCCTATATAATATGTGTTACAGGTCACTTTATAATTGATGCAGATGCTGTGCCCCTATATAATGTGTATTACAGTCACTTTCTAATTAATGCAGATGCTGTGCCCCCTATAAATATTAATCACAGTCATTTTATAATTATTGCAGATTTTGCTGTGCCCCTATGAATATGTTTACAGGTCACTTTTATATTAATCAGATGCTGTCCCCTATTATAATAGTGTTACGGCACTTTATAATAATGCAGATGCTGTTGCCCCTATATAAATATTTGTTACAGGTCACTTTATAATTAATGCAGATGCTGTGCCCCTATACGTCGCTTCCCCACCCATCAGACCCAGGCAGCAACTCACTCTGGTTTCTCCTGGACTTGAAGAACACAGGCCTCCATCGTTCCACCAAGTAATTTTTCCCATCAAGGTGATTTCTCAGACTAATTTCTATCACCCATACTTAGCCTCCTATGCTTAATATGACTGCACTGTAACTTGTCAGCGTGTGTGTGTGTTTATATATATATATATATATATATATATATATAATTTTTTCGTATTTTTTATATTATAGGATATATGTATTAAGTGTGTGTGTGTGTGTAACATATTATAGTTTTGTATATACTTATAGGATACATGTATTAAGTGTGTGTGTGTGTTTCTCCATATGTATTCAGTCCTGTGCTGGTAGACCTAATTGCTACTCTGAGAAAAATATGCATACATATATACAATGTATTCAGTATGTGTAGCTAGGCACATTTGACACTGCTCAATTAACCTTAGAACCATTTGTTCTTATCTATTCCCCCCCCCCCCGTTCTGAACCACTGAGTTTACGAATTTTATTGCACCCCAAACCCCTTCTGATCTTATGTGTCTTTTTTTTTTTTTTTTTTATTTTTTTTTTATTTATTTCTCTCTCAGCAAGCATTCTTACGTCGCTTCCCCACCCATCAGACCCAGGCAGCAACTCACTCTGGTTTCTCCTGGACTTTGTTCCCACCCCACCCTACCCTCCCCTCACCCACCCACCCCACAGTTTTCATTTGATTTATACCCTCCTATCACACTCCTTACACAGCTGCAATACATTCCCTCATTAAATCCCTGCTTTCTCTACTCTCGCCCACCCAACTACTCTCACCCCCACCTTTCTCTATAATGTATATACCACTACTTCTTTTTTCTCTCGCCTCCCTTCTCTCCAAAGCTACCCTCGCCCTCTATACACCTTTCCAATTGCCCCAGGATGGAAATCAAGTCCCTATACACCCCAGCCTACTTGGTTCTTCTAACCTGTCAGCTGAGTGCTGGTGGAGAGTACTAAAGTCCAGCCCTCCTACCCCCACACAGAGATTTAATACTGTGCAATTACAGTATCACCAAAAGAAAACTCTGTCCAAATTTCTATTCATTCTGCTACTTTCCCTGGCAAACGATGTGGAATCTAACCCTGGTCCTATAGGTGACACAACCTTTAGTCTCCCCACTAAAAAAGGCCTCTCATTCGTGCACTGTAACATCCGAAGTTTACTCCCTAAATTGGATGAGCTTCAGGCTTGGTGCTGCTATTACAAACCCAAAGTCCTTGTGCTCACAGAGTCGTGGTTAACCCCAAAAGTACCAGACTCTGCCATATCAATACAGGGGTATTCATGTTATAGAAAAGACAGAGCAAAGAGAGGAGGGGGAATTGTTATTTATGTTGAGGAGTCCATAAAGTTCACCCCCTTACAGACTTCTAGCTCTCCTGTCACCTTTGATTTCCTCTCTGGTATAATTGAGATCCCATTCAGTAAATCAATCATTGTTGCTGGGTTGTATCGTCCACCGAGCTCTCCAGTGCACTCCCTCTCTGACATATCTCAAATCCTTAATAACCTACTTGCCCAAAACCAAAAAAGTGAACTGCTGGTCCTCGGCGATTTTAATACAGATTGGCTAAATCCTAAAAACAATAAACACTGCACACTATTTAAAACTTTGCAGCTAACTCAATTAATCTCCTCCCCCACTCGCATTAATATGAAAAGCCCTAACCATACCTTGCTGGACTGGATTCTCTCCTCATCTCCTGATAGAATACAGGAGGCAGGCGTTCTTGCTAATAGCTTTAGTGACCATTGTCTAGTGTATTGCGTGCGCAAAATAAAGGCCTTGAAATCTCCCCCAAAGGTAATAACCACCAGGTCTTTCAAGAAATTTATTCTTGAATCCTTCCTAAGTGATCTCATACAGCTCCCCTGGTACAGGCTAAACCTAATCCCAGACCTAGACTGTGCAGTTGAATACTTTCAGTCTGAGCTCCTGCAAGTCTGGAATTCCCATGCCCCGCTGCGTAAAGTGCGAGTAAAAGGGGCCCATCTCCCCTGGGTTACAGCTGACCTCACGCATATGTACCAGTTTAGAGACTCCCTGTGGTCAAAGTTCAAGAGTACTGGATCCATGAACGATCACTGTGAATACCGAAAATGCCGGAATGAATGCACAAAAGAAACAAAAATGGCTAAAGCCCAATACTTCAATGAAAATTTAAACAATAACATATCAAACCCCAGAAATTTTTGGAAAATCATAAGTAACATACAAGCACCCCCCAGCCACTCCCAACCAGCTGCTTTAAAAGTAAACAACCAAACTGTACAACACCCCCTAGATGTAGCAAATGCTTTTAATAATTATTTTGTTGGATGCGCCACCACCCTCATTGCTAAGCTAGGAAATGAAACGCAATCAGAAAGGCCGCACGAGGTCAGGACCCACCAACAGTGCAAAAACCCCGTAACCCAGACCTATTCAGTTTTAGGCCTGTGCCTGTCAGTGCCATCACTAAACTTCTCCGTAACCAAAAAATGAAATACCAGTCTGGACCTGATCAAATCCCAGC
The DNA here is from genome assembly GCA_009667805.1 of Leptobrachium leishanense. Classification (NCBI taxonomy): domain Eukaryota; kingdom Metazoa; phylum Chordata; class Amphibia; order Anura; family Megophryidae; genus Leptobrachium; species Leptobrachium leishanense. The sequence goes on along the minus strand of CM019067.1, from coordinate 14,173,043 downwards.
AATGCTGCTGAAAATCAGTGCACCAGCAATTGCTAAACCTGTCGCAACCCTGATTAATGAATCACTGGCAACTGGATACATACCCAATACTCTGGAAGACTGCAAGGGTGGTACCTATCCATAAAAGTGGAGACAATACTTTGGTATCCAACTACCGCCCAATATCACTGCTCCCTGTAATGTCAAAAATTCTGGAAAAATGTGTCTACACTCAATTACGTGATTATTATCAGTATCAGAACTATTTAACCCCAGATCAATCAGGCTTTCGTCCAAACCATTCAACTACAACTGCCCTTTTAAAAGTTTGTAATGATATCCAAGCGGGCATGGAACAAGGAAATCTAACTGGAGCCATCTTCCTTGACTTTGCCAAGGCTTTTGACACAGTAGACCATGGCATCCTATTACAAAAACTTAAAAACTCTGGTATTGGTGATAGTACGTTAACCTGGTTCCAATCATATGTGTCTGACAGGTCTCAATTTGTGTCCATTTCTGACAGCACTTCCCTTCCCCTCCCAGTCACGTGCGGTGTACCCCAAGGCTCGATACTTGGCCCCCTGCTATTCACAATATTCATAAACGATCTGCCCAATGTCTGCAAAGCTTCAACTGTACACATGTACGCAGACGACACGGTAATCTATACCAGCAAACCAAATCTCCCGCAGCTGGAGGCCGTGCTGCAAGAAGAATTCACAGGGGTAGAAAAGTGGATAGCAAATAACAAACTTTTTCTAAATACTGACAAAACGGTTACAATGCTCTTTGGAACCGCACCTAAACTACACAAATTGCAAACACCCCATCTATGTGTTGGGACAAAATCAAACGGCACACTGACCACAGTCACCTCTCTCAAATACCTAGGTATGTGGTTAGACCCAAATCTATCTTTTGGCCCCCACATCGAAAAACTCTCATCTAAACTTTACCCCAAACTAGGTGCCCTGTACAGAAACAAATCCTGCCTGAGCCCCGCGGTAAGAAAGCAGATTGTACAACAAATGCTTATGCCAGCCATTGAATACGGAGATGTAGTGTATGCAGCCGCCCCGCAAACACACCTCCAGAAACTTACTACATTGTATAACTCATTCTGTCGCTTTGTGCTACAATGTAACTACATGACCCACCATTGTGACATGTTAAAAGAACTAAACTGGCCATCGCTGGACTCTAGACGCACCCTTCACCTTTCCAACCTGGTGTTTAAGAGCTTTTCTGGGAAGCTACCACCCTACCTGAATATGCTGCTTCCCCCGCAGTTCCCTCATCCTATAACCTCAGATCCAGGACCAGCACCTTACTTGCAATACCGCAATACAAAAAGAAAATGGCTCGATCCGCATTTTCCTACAGAGCACCGCAAATATGGAATAACCTCCCAGACGCCGTCAAATCTTCCCCCAGTCTAAAGTCCCTTAAGAGCTCCCTATTAGCATACCTCAATACAAAATGCACCTGTAAACATGTAACATAATGACTACATTTCCTCCATATTTATTTTTCTGTTAATCTGTATATTTTCCTGTGTTAATATCTTGCATTTTACTATTTTGTATTTCTGTAACCACTCAATGTTCTCGAACCCAGGACATACTTGAAAACGAGAGAAATCTCAATGTATCCTTCCTGGTAAAATCCTTTATAAATAAATAAATAAATAAATAAATAAATATAATTGTGTTATTAACAGGTCACTTTATAATTAATGCAGGAGCTGGCCCCTAAGTATAATATTGTTACAGGTCACTTATAATAATGCAGATGCTGTGCCCCTATATAATGTGTATTACAGGTCACTTTATAATTAATGCAGATACTGTGCCCCTATATAATGTGTATTACAGGTCACTTTATAATTAATGCAGATACTGTGCCCCTATATAATGTGTATTACAGGTCACTTTCTAATTAATGCAGATGATGTGCCCCTATATAATGTGTGTTACAGGTCACTTTATAAGTAATGCAGATGCTGTGCCCCTATATAATGTGTATTACAGGTCACTTTATAATTAATGCAGATGCTGTGCCCCTATATAATATGTATTACAGGTCACTTTATAATTAATGCAGATGCTGTGCCCCTATATAATGTGTATTACAGGTCACTTTCTAATTAATGCAGATGATGTGCCCCTATATAATATGTGTTACAGGTCACTTTATAAGTAATGCAGATGCTGTGCCCCTATATAATGTTTATTACAGGTCACTTTATAATTAATGCAGATGCTGTGCCCCTATATAATATGTATTACAGGGCACTTTATAATTAATGGAGATGCTGTGCCCCTATATAATATGTATTACAGGTCACTTTATAATTAATGCAGATGCTGTGCCCCTATATAATATGTATTACAGGGCACTTTATAATTAATGGAGATGCTGTGCCCCTATATAATATGTATTACAGGGCACTTTATAATTAATGGAGATGCTAGGCTTTTTTCCACCATAGTTTTCATTGTTAAAAAAAATCCATCTTTAACGGTTTAATAAATATTTCTTAAACCGTTTCTTATTTTCAATTGCAGAAAACAGACTTTTTTTATGTATTTGTTAGGATTTTTTTTGTCATTTTTTGGGGATTTTTGGGTTAGTCTTTAGGTTTCCTAAGTTATTTTAAAGAAACTAGGCTTTTTTCCACCATACCTTTCAGTGTTGAAAAAATCCCTGTTGTATTAATTATTTCTCTTAAACTATTTATTATTTTCAATTACAGAAAACTGATTTTTTTTTATGAATTTGTTAGTATTTTTTTGGCATTTTTCGGGAATTTTTGGGTTAGTCTATAGGTTTTCTAAGTTATCTTAAAAAAACTAGGCTTTTTCCACCATATTACAAGCAATAGAGGAATTGGTATAGGCGCAACAGAGGAGTATTTGGAATGGGAAAAAGAGTTTAGGACACGATCGCCACTGCACCCACAAATGTCATCCCAAAAGTGACAAAAAAGATAATATCGAAGTGGAGAAGGGATGCGGCACTTCCCAGTGTATAGCAGAATATAATAATCAGTAGACATGTGCATTCGTTTTAGTACTAAAACGATTTAGTCAGAATTTTGGGATAATTTAGTTTTAGTATGACTCAAGAGAAACGAAACTGCTCAGTACAAAAAACGAAAGAAACTAAAATAAAATGCACTACATTTTAGTTTCAGTCCTTTTTGTGATATTACATTGATGAGTGAAGGAGACCAGCAATGAAGAGCGCAACATCGCAACATCCGAAGTTCTGCACCCTCCACATGCCAATGCAGTAGGATGTTCTGTACAGAGAGGGGCATTAATTAATGCAGGAGGATGTTCTATACATTATACAGAGAGGGGTATTAATGCAGGAGGATGTTATATACATTATACAGAGAAAGGTATAAATTGAGGAGGATGTTCTATACAGAGAGGGACATTAATTAATGCAGGAGGATGTTATATACATTATACAGACAAAGGTATAAATTGAGGAGGATGTTCTATATAGAGAGGGACTTTAATTAATTCAGGAGGATGTTCTATACATTATACAGAGAGGGGTATTAATGCAGGAGGATGTTATATACATTATACAGAGAAAGGTATAAATTGAGGAGGATGTTCTATAGAGAGAGGGGCATTAATTAATGCAGGAGGATGTTCTATACATTATACAGAGAGGGGTATTAATGCAGGAGGATGTTATATACATTATACAGAGAAAGGTATAAATTGAGGAGGATGTTCTATACAGAGAGGGACATTAATTAATTCAGGAGGATGTTCTATATATTATACAGAGAGGGGTATTAATTAATGCAGGTGGATGTTGTATACATTATACAGAGAGGGGTATTAATTAATGCAGGAGGATGTTCTAAACATTATACAGAGAGGATCCTTTTTTTCAGCCCTTTAAATCCAGTGGCTGTGAGTGCTGAGATCGGCTGCTTGTTACATTATCTCTCAGTACAATGTATCAGGCTCAGTTGTTACAGTAACTGACTGTAACAGCGCTCAGAGTTTCAGTAAAAGAAGGAAATAATATTGTTCTAACCTCTTATATATAATATTATTTACTAGTTTTACTGAAACTCTGAGCGCTGTGATGAGCAGCAGTCAATTACTGTAACAGCTTTGCCTGACACGGGGCAGTATTACAATGTTGGTGCTAACTTAACCAGAGCTGTTGTAAAATGAAAACCTCTATAGGCTATAATGGCTCTGGGAAGTTTACAACAGCTCTGGTTAAGTTAGCACCAACTATGTAATATGGCCCACATTGTGCTGAGAGTGAGAGATACTGTAACAAGCAGCGATCTCAGCCCTCTGAGGAGCCACTACAATAGTAATTGCATCGATTGGTTTTCGGATGAATGAAATTAGTTTTCATACTAAAGAACTGAAAACGAATTTCTTTAGTAACTAAATAAATTGCATTTTAGGACTAATCCATTAGTTCAAAACGAAATTTTGTGCTGTGCACATGTCTAATAATCAGCGTTATTTACCAATAGATTATATTTGGCATAAACTCATCCATTGACGAAGGATCAAAATGGACCTCAAGAGAAAAAAAGAATAAACAGACATAGCATAATAATGTTTGTCTATAAAAAATTGTTTTTCAAGAGGTGTGCACACTCACACTATGGAGAGCCTCATCCGGCTCTAGCTATATTCGCCTATGGATGAATTCATATGGGCTCACCCATTCGCCACTTCAATCGATTATAATTGCTGTACATCTGTTTCACATTGGTGGTCGCGGCTGACTTTCCAATAAGACAATGCTCGGAGCACTGCAGAAAAGTGAGTTGTACTGTAGATCCACGCTGCAGGTGGGAAGCAGATCCGTATACGGACAGCAAGGCGTCTTTTAGTCTAAATCTTCCCAGGCATGTTCCTGCATTGTCTTATTGGAAAGTCAGCCGCGACCACCAATGTGAAACAGATGTACAGCAATTATAATCGATTGAAGTGGCGAATGGGTAAGCCCATATGAATTCATCCATAGGCGAATATAGCTAGAGCCGGATGAGGCTCTCCATAGTGTGAGTGTGCACACCTCTTGAAAAACAATTTTTTATAGACAAACATTATTATGCTATGTCTGTTTATTCTTTTATTCTCTTGAGGTCCATTTTGATCCTTCGTCAATGGATGAGTTTATGCCAAATATAATCTATTGGTAAATAACGCTGATTATTATACTCTGCTATACACTGGGAAGCGCCGCATCCCTTCTCCACTTCGATTTTTTTCCACCATATCTTTCAGTGTTAATAAATCCAAGTGTTTAACAGTTTTATAAATAGTTTAAGAAATATTTTATACTTTCAATTGCAGCAAACAGACTTTTTAAATTTATTTTATAGGATCTTTTGTAATTTTTCGGGATTGTTTTGGGTTAGGAAACCTAAACTTTCACCCAAAAAATGTGCAAAAATCCTATAAAATAAATTTAAAAAAGGCTGTTTGCTGCAATTGAAAATTATAAATGGTTTAAGAGAAATATTTAATAAAAATTAGGATTTTTTTTTACATTGAAAGCTATGGTGGAAAAAAGCCTAACCTTAACCCCAATATCTAACCCTAACCTGTCCTTAATATCTAACCCTAACCCTAATATCTAACCATAATCCTAATGTCTAACCCTTATATCTAACCCTAATTGGTAGCATATCCCCAACATCTAACCCTAGTCCTAACATCTAACACAACCCTAACCCTGATATGTAACCCTAATATGTAATGCTCCCTAACTTCTAACCCTAACACTAATTTCTCTCAACCTAACCCAAACTGTGTCGCTAACCTTAAGATGTAACCCCAACCCTGATATCTAACCTTAAACCTAATTTATAATTGTTAATATTGTTTTCCTTTTTTCAGGAAGGATACATTGAGAATTCTCTCGTTTTCAAGTATGTCCTGGGTGGCGAATATGTACCGTTAGGTGTCTTGTCCAAGGACAATTACTGGAGAGGTGCTCTTGCCGGGATAGAGCCTGTGTCTCCACAGTTACAGAGCAGTGATGTTACTTCTACTCCACCCAGCCGGTATAATATATATTCATATCTACATGAACTCTCTATCGCCTTATTTATCTATGTATTCTATATCATCTAATTATCATATCTATCTATCTGTATCTATCTGTATCTATCTTGTATCTGTCTCATATCTATCTCGTATCTATCTTGTATCTATCTGTATCTATCTTGTAACTATCTTGTATGTATTTATCTGCATCTATATTGTATCTATCTTGTATCTATATCTATCTATCTGTATCTATCTTGTATCTATCTTTCTTGTATCTATCTATATCTATCTATCTGTATCTATCTCCATCTATATTGTATCTATCTTGTATCTATCTATATCTATCTATCTGTATCTATCTGCATCTATATTGTATCTATCTTGTATCTATCTATATCTATCTATCTGTATCTATCTTGTATGTATTTATCTACATCTATCTGTATCTATCTTGTATCTATCTGTAATTTATCTCGTATCTATCTGTATCTATCTGTATCTATCTTGTATCTATCTGTATCTATCTATCTGTATATATCTATCTGTATCTATCTATCTGTATCTATCTCGTATCTATCTGTATCTATCTGTATCTATCTGTATCTATCTGTAATTTATCTTGTATCTATCTGTATCTATCTGTATCTATCTTGTATCTATCTGTATCTATCTATCTGTATCTATCTATCTGTATCTATCTCGTATCTATCTTGTATGTATTTATCTGCATCTATCTGTATCTATCTCGTATCTATCTGTATCTATCTGTATCTATCTGTATCTATCTGTAATTTATCTTGTATCTATCTGTATCTATCTGTATCTATCTTGTATCTAACTGTATCTATCTATCTGTATCTATCTCATATCTATCTTGTATGTATTTATCTGCATCTATCTTGTATCTATCTGTAATTTATCTCGTATCTATCTGTAATTTATCTTGTATCTATCTATCTGTATCTATCTGTATCTATCTTGTATCTATCTGTAATTTATCTCGTATCTATCTGTAATTTATCTTGTATCTATCTATCTGTATCTATCTGTATCTATCTTGTATCTATCTGTAATTTATCTCGTATCTATCTGTAATTTATCTCGTATCTATCTGTATCTATCGTGTATTTATCTCGTATCTATCTGTATCTATCGTGTATCTATCTGTATCTATCGTGTATTTATCTTGTATCTATCTGTAATTTATCTCGTATCTATCTGTAATTTATCTTGTATCTATCTGTATCTATCTGTAATTTATCTCGTATCTATCTGTAATTTATCTTGTATCTATCTGTATCTATCGTGTATTTATCTTGTGTCTGTATGTATCTGTATGTATCTGCCTGTATGTATCTGTATGTATCTGTATGTATCTGTATCTATCTTGTATCTGTATGTATCTGCCTGTATGTATCTGTATCTATCTGTATCTATCTGTATCTATCTGTATCTATCTTGTATCTGTATGTATCTGCCTGTATGTATCTGTATCTATCTGTATCTATCTGTATCTATCTTGTATCTGTATGTATCTGCCTGTATGTATCTGTATCTATCTGTATCTATCTGTATCTATCTTGTATCTGTATGTATCTGTATGTATCTGCCTGTATGTATCTGTATCTATCTGTATCTATCTGTATCTATCTGTATCTATCTTGTATCTGTATGTATCTGCCTGTATGTATCTGTATCTATCTGTATCTATCTGTATCTATCTTGTATCTGTATGTATCTGCCTGTATGTATCTGTATCTATCTGTATCTATCTTGTATCTGTATGTATCTGTATGTATCTGCCTGTATGTATCTGTATGTATCTGTATGTATCTGTATCTATCTTGTATCTGTATGTATCTGTATGTATCTGCCTGTATGTATCTGTTGATATTTTGATCTATTAGTCTAAGAATTCTAGAAAAGAAAAACGCTGCTGCAGGATTTGGGGGTCACTCATTATAGGGGTTGCTTTTTTTTAAACAGAGACGCTGGAATGGGGACAAATGTATCAGTAAAGACAAATAAACCCGTAATTTAAATAAAAATATCTTGTTAGTGGCCTGAGGTTTCGTTTGTGGCTGTGAGTATCGTTTATGTTTTTCGGGTCATGACAGGTCAGATTTCACAATATTCTGCTTAATTAACAAGTAAAGTTACGTTTTCCAGTTTTTGTCAAAATGAAAGAATAACCTGCTGCGAGGAGATATGGTTTTCCAATGTGTATGAGCGGTGTTCATGACCTGCTTTGTCTCTGACACAGTGCAGGTTAATCCCTGACGTGATACATCCTCCGTCACTGTGTACTAACGCTCGGCTGCGTAAAGATTGATGAGGAAATCGCGCCGCGTGTGCGGACAGCACCGGCTTCCTGCTTACAAGCCATGTCACGATGACACGGAACAGACAGATTGCGGCGTCTAAATTACAATCAGAGGGTGACAAACCCAACGTGACGAGCAGAACCTTTACTAAAGAGAAATATTTCCGTAATCTAGCGGTGAATAGCAAGGACGGAGCTTTATTCCTCCCGGGGTCAGACACACGTTCATTTCACCCATTGATATTGGTAAATAAGAATCAGGTCGTGTCGGGAACAAAATATCCGACATTTATCCCAGGGCTCTTAATGAACGGACAATGAACGCAGAAATACGGTTTATTTTTCTATCACAAAAGCGCCTGGTACGGGGCATTAATACAGGGCCCTATTACATACTTAATGCTAACGTTAGCGCTCAGCTGTGTGAGCTTTAACTTTAGGCCGCCCATATTACATTCCGAACGTTAACGGGTTAAAAAACTCGTAAGTGATTCGGATCTTGTGCTTTTCAGCGCGAGGTTACTGTACTTTGCGCTCCCTACGCTTAACATGGGGAGTGCAAAGTGTTAACTGACGTTAGGTAGCTAATTGCGTCCCGCTGCGGTTATTGAAAAGTTACTCACAGACAGGACCTGGTGTTAAATGATACGGCTTCTGTGGAATCATTTATTACCAGCTTCAAATCCCCCCCAAATCAGATGCTCACCTCCTTTCCTTTTTGCCTTGGTTTAGTTGTATATTAAGGGTTAATGGGTAGGCTACATGCCTCACAGTGTATACATTTTATTTTTTCCTTGATTAATGGCATTTTAGGGGTTAATGGGTAGGCTACATGTCTCGCAGTGTATACATTTCATGTTTTCCCTTGATTACTGGCATTTTAGGGGTTAATGGGTAGGCTACGGGCCTCACAGTTAGTATATTTCATGTTTTCTCTTGATAACTGACATTTTAAGGGTTAATGGGTAGGCTACATGCCTCACAGTGTATACATTTTATTTTTTCCTTGATTAATGGCATTTTAGGGGTTAATGGGTAGGCTACATGTCTCGCAGTGTATACATTTCATGTGTTCCCTTGATTACTGGTACTTTAGGGGGTTAATGGGTAGGTTACATGCTTCACAGTGTATTCATTTCATGTTTTCCCTTGATTACTGGCATTTTAGGGGTTAATGGGTAGGCTATGGGTCTCACAGTTAGTATATTTCATGTTTTTCTCTTTTCTCTTGATAACTGACATTTTAAGGGTTAATGGGTAGGCTACATGCCTCACAGTGTATACATTTCGGGCCCTATTACAATGCAAACGTTAGCGCACACCGGTGTGAGCGTTAACGGTAGCCTTGGTTGCCCTAGCGAGGGCACCATATTACAATCCAAATCCTAACAGGTTAAAAAACCCGTTAGTGATTCGGACCGTGTGCTTTTCAGCGCGAGCTTACTTTACTTTGCTTAACATGGGGAGCGCAAAGTGTTAATTAGCGTTAGGATTGCAAAGTCCTAAGGCTAATTACTGTCCTGCTGCGGTTAACTCGAAAGTTAGCGAAAGCTAGGTTAGCCACAGCTTCTGCGGAATCTGTCAGCACCAACAGAAAACCCCTCAAAAAAGTTCCTCAGTCTCCCTCTGCGGATCAGTACGCCGACCTGCTGGATCTCGTGAGGCGTAGTAGTCCACAGAGGAAGACTGAGGAACTTTTTCTCGCAGTCTCTCTCTGCTCCCGGCGGCAATAAGAGGCGTATGGAGCCGCCGTTCTCACCGCCGGATTAGAGGTGAGTATCTATCTATATATATATATATCCCTCTTTTAGCTATCATCGTTCTTTCTGTCATTTACCTATTTCTATATATATATACAGTATATATCCCTCTGTGTAGCTATCATCATTCTTTCTGTCATTTACCTATTTATATATATATATATATATATATATATATCAGTATATATCCCTCTATGTAGCTGTCATCATTCTTTCATTTACCAATTTAAATATATATATACACATACAGTATATATATCCCTCTATGTAGCTATCATCATTCTTTCATTTACCGATATATTATATATATATATATATTTACAGTATATATCCCTCTATGTAGCTATCATCATTCTTTCTGTCATTTACCTATTTATATATATATATATTATATATATATATATATATATATATACAGTATATATCCCTCTATGTAGCTGTCATCATTCTTTCATTTACCGATATATATATATATATATATATATATACAGTATATATCCCTCTATGTAGCCATCATCATTCTTTCATTTACCAATTTATATATATATATATATACACATACAGTATATATCCCTCTATGTAACGATCATCATTCTTTCTGTCATTTAACTATTTCAATGTATCTCTCCGTCTCCCTATATATCAGTCTTTATATTCATACATACGTTGCTGTCAACTTGATTTTTGAAAGTTTTGGGTTCAACAGGCCGATAGTCGTCATTTCATCATATATGACCCCAAAACCACGTCAACACTGATGATAATAAAATCAAACCAGTCCTTTTAGGATTGTACTCAAGGAACTATGTGTCTTTCCGCACAGGATACATTGGTTTATGTTCCATTTCCCTCTCTCTGTATAGATATATATCTGTTTAAACACGTGTTAGACGTTGGGTGTTTATTTGAATGTCGAGGTTAATGGCAGATTATCTGCACCAGACTTAATCTCCACCTATTGAACCAATTAAATAATGCATGTTTAATTGTGCTCCCCATGTCTGCAGATACCACCCAGATGTAATGTACATAGAAAGCAATTAAAGGATTAGATTTAAATGATGGAATATCCTCCTGTAAGCAGACCGTCAGCCAATCACGTAACTGCCAGACTGGAATTCATTTTACAAGGTAATGATATGCAACAACACAAAGTCTGCTATTTTACTTTAAAGGGCCGGTACCACAAAAAAATGAAATGTCCTTATTGTGTTTATTTATGTTGCTGATATCTTACATGTGTTTGTTTTTCTCTTGTTTGTTTAGTTAAGAAAACATTTCCTCTATATGTGTCACTGGATGCATCCATTGTGTGATATTTTCCTCTATATGTGTCACTGGATGCATCCATTGTGTGATATTTTCCTCTATATGTGTCACTGGGCGCATCCATTGTGTGATATTTTCCTCTATATGTGTCACTGGATGCATCCATTGTGTGATATTTTCCTCTATATGTGTCACTGGGCGCATCCATTGTGTGATATTTTCCTCTATATGTGTCACTGGGTGCATCCATTGTGTGATATTTTCCTCTATATGTGTCACTGGGCGCATCCATTGTGTGATATTTTCCTCTATATGTGTCACTGGGTGCATCCATTGTGTGATATTTTCCTCTATATGTGTCACTGGATGCATCCATTGTGTGATATTTTCCTCTGTGTCACTGGGTGCTTCCATTGTGTGATATTTTCCTCTATATGTGTCACTGGGCGCATCCATTGTGTGATATTTTCCTGTATGTGTCACTGGGTGCATCCATTGTGTGATATTTTCCTCTGTGTCACTGGGTGCTTCCATTGTGTGATATTTTCCTCTATATGTGTCACTGGGCGCATCCATTGTGTGATATTTTCCTGTATGTGTCACTGGGTGCATCCATTGTGTGATATTTTCCTCTATATGTGTCACTGGGCGCATCCATTGTGTGATATTTTCCTCTATATTTGTCACTGGGTGCATCCATTGTGTGATATTTTCCTCTATATGTGTCACTGGGTGCATCCATTGTGTGATATTTTCCTCTATATGTGTCACTGGGCGCATCCATTGTGTGATATTTTCCTCTATATGTGTCACTGGATGCATCCATTGTGTGATATTTTCCTCTGTGTCACTGGGTGCTTCCATTGTGTGATATTTTCCTCTATATCTGTCACTGGGCGCATCCATTGTGTGATATTTTCCTCTGTGTCACTGGGTGCTTCCATTGTGTGATATTTTCCTCTATATCTGTCACTGGGCGCATCCATTGTGTGATATTTTCCTGTATGTGTCACTGGGTGCATCCATTGTGTGATATTTTCCTCTGTGTCACTGGGTGCTTCCATTGTGTGATATTTTCCTCTATATGTGTCACTGGGCGCATCCATTGTGTGATATTTTCAAGTATGTGTCACTGGGTGCATCCATTGTGTGATATTTTCCTCTATATGTGTCACTGGGCGCATCCATTGTGTGATATTTTCCTCTATATGTGTCACTGGGTGCATCCATTGTGTGATATTTTCCTCTATATGTGTCACTGGGTGCATCCATTGTGTGATATTTTCCTCTGTGTCACTGGGCGCATCCATTGTGTGATATTTTCCTGTATGTGTCACTGGGTGCATCCATTGTGTGATATTTTCCTCTATATGTGTCACTGGGCGCATCCATTGTGTGATATTTTCCTCTATATGTGTCACTGGGTGCATCCATTGTGTGATATTTTCCTCTATATGTGTCACTGGGTGCATCCATTGTGTGATAATTTCCTCTACATGTGTCACTGGGTGCCTCCATTGTGTGATATTTTCCTCTGTGTCACTGGGTGCATCCATTGTGTGATATTTTCCTCTATATGTGTCACTGGGTGCTTCCATTGTGTGATATTTTCCTCTATATGTGTCACTGGGCGCATCCATTGTGTGATATTTTCCTGTATGTGTCACTGGGTGCATCCATTGTGTGATATTTTCCTCTATATGTGTCACTGGGCGCATCCATTGTGTGATATTTTCCTCTATATGTGTCACTGGGTGCATCCATTGTGTGATATTTTCCTCTATATGTGTCACTGGGTGCATCCATTGTGTGATATTTTCCTCTGTGTCACTGGGCGCATCCATTGTGTGATATTTTCCTGTATGTGTCACTGGTGCATCCATTGTGTGATATTTTCCTCTATATGTGTCACTGGGCGCATCCATTGTGTGATATTTTCCTCTATATGTGTCAATGGGTGCATCCATTGTGTGATATTTTCCTCTATATGTGTCACTGGGTGCATCCATTGTGTGATAATTTCCTCTACATGTGTCACTGGGTGCCTCCATTGTGTGATATTTTCCTCTGTGTCACTGGGTGCATCCATTGTGTGATATTTTCCTCTATATGTGTCACTGGGTGCTTCCATTGTGTGATATTTTCCTCTATATGTGTCACTGGGCGCATCCATTGTGTGATATTTTCCTGTATGTGTCACTGGGTGCATCCATTGTGTGATATTTTCTCTATATGTGTCACTGGGCGCATCCATTGTGTGATATTTTCCTCTATATGTGTCACTGGGTGCATCCATTGTGTGATATTTTCCTCTATATGTGTCACTGGGTGCATCCATTGTGTGATATTTTCCTCTGTGTCACTGGGCGCATCCATTGTGTGATATTTTCCTGTATGTGTCACTGGGTGCATCCATTGTGTGATATTTTCCTCTATATGTGTCACTGGGCGCATCCATTGTGTGATATTTTCCTCTATATGTGTCACTGGGCGCATCCATTGTGTGATATTTTCCTCTATATGTGTCACTGGGTGCCTCCATTGTGTGATATCCATCACTTGCTCCTCACTGTGTGGCTTTGGCCAGAATGGAGTGAATGGGTGAGTGAGTCATCGACTCACATCACTCATCATCATCATTGTGTGGGATGCATTCAAAGGACATCACCAGGAGGTAGATTAGAAGTCTCTTAAGCCCCCCCCCTATTATCTCATTCAGCTGCCATCTATCTCAGGTAGCCTGGAGAACAATAGACCTCCCGCAGCCTTATCTAAATATTCCCTGGCTCCTCCACTTTATTAACTGTTAAATACGGTAGAAGATAAACCACAGCAGTAAAGTAAAACATTTTCACAGACTTTGGTAAATGTTGCATCATGGGAAAATTCCATACAATGGAACCAGGAGATAAAAAAACCAAAATTTAATTTTTTATTTTTACATACGTCAAAGAAAGAAAATAGACAACAGCATGTACTTTATAATGTGGTTTGTAATGCGTTTTATATTTTGTTTAATAATATGTTTTATAATGTGTTTTATAAAGAGTTTAATATTGTGTGTTTTATAAAGTGATTTTGTTTGTAGTGTACACGTAATCTAGTTCCAGCTTGTAAAAGCGCTAGTTTCCCTTTAAAATGGAACTTTTAAAAGTCTCCTTAATGTATGTTCTTCTTCCTGTCTCCTTCCTCCTTCATGACTCGTGGTAATAGGTGTGTGCAGGTGGGAGACCCTATTCACTGGATTGTGTTTCACCTTTTAGGTCAATATAACCTTTTTGGGTTTTTTCTTATTTGGTTAATGATAAAGAACATGAACATTAACAGTTTTCGGGGCAACCAGGAACGTACATTGGGCAAACAGGCCGAATATTCTGTTGGTCATGATGGTACGTGATTGCAGGACACCTGAACTTGATCTCCGCAAGCTGCCCACATAGGAGTAACCCTGCCCTTCTAGGACAAGCGAGGAGATTAATGATTGTCCCTTTACGGCTCTGGAGCCTCTTCTGTACGATCCAGGGTCACATGGATTACCCCCCCCCCCTCTAATCTGTGCCGATCCTTTCCCTCCTATAAAAAAACTTCAGGCTTGGCTATACCTTCATTCAATCAATGCACAGCCGTCCACTCCTTGCCCCTTCATTCAATCAATACACAGCCGTCCACTCCTTGCCCCTTCATTCAATCAATACACAGCCGTCCACTCCTTGCCCCTTCATTCAATCAATACACAGCCGTCCACTCCTTGCCCCTTCATTCAATCAATACACAGCCGTCCACTCCTTGCCCCTTCATTCAATCAATACACAGCCGTCCACTCCTTGCCCCTTCATTCAATCATTGCACAGCCCTCCACTCCTTGCACCTTCATTCAATCAATGCACAGCCGTCCACTCCTTGCCCCTTCATTCAATCAATGCACAGCCCTCCACTCCTTGCATCTTCATTCATTCAATGCACAGCCCTCCACTCCTTGCATCTTCATTCAATCAATGCACAGCCCTCCACTCCTTGCACCTTCATTCAATCAATGCACAGCCCTCCACTCCTTGCATCTTCATTCATTCAATGCACAGCCCTCCACTCCTTGCATCTTCATTCAATCAATGCACAGCCCTCCACTCCTTGCACCTTCATTCAATCAATGCACAGCCCTCCACTCCTTGCATCTTCATTCATTCAATGCACAGCCCTCCACTCCTTGCACCTTCATTCAATCAATGCACAGCCCTCCACTCCTTACACCTTCATTCAATCAATGCACAGCCCTCCACTCCTTGCCCCTTCATTCAATCAATGCACAGCCCTCCACTCCTTGCACCTTCATTCATTCAATGCACAGCCCTCCACTCCTTGCACCTTCATTCAATCAATGCACAGCCCTCCACTCCTTGCATCTTCATTCATTCAATGCACAGCCCTCCACTCCTTGCACCTTCATTCAATCAATGCACAGCCCTCCACTCCTTACACCTTCATTCAATCGATGCACAGCCCTCCACTCCTTGCACCTTCATTCAATCAATGCACAGCCCTCCACTCCTTATACCTTCATTCAATCATTGAACAGTCCTCCACTCCTTGCACCTTCATTCAATCAATGCACAGCCATACACTCCTTGCACCTTCATTCAATCATTGCACAGCCCTCCACTCCTTGCACCTTCATTCAATTAAAGCACAGCCATCCACTCCTTATACCTTCATCATTCAATGCACAGCCATCCACTCCTTATACCTTCATTCAATCAATGCACAGCCCTCCACTCCTTGCACCTTCATTCAATCAATGCTCAGCCCTCCACTCCTTGCACCTTCGTTCAATCGATGCACAGCCCTCCACTCCTTATACCTTCATTCAATCATTGAACAGTCCTCCACTCCTTATACCTTCATTCAATCAATGCACAGCCCTCCACTCCTTATACCTTCATCATTCAATGCACAGCCATCCACTCATTATATCTTCATTCAATCAATGCACAGCCCTCCACTCCTTGCACCTTCATTCAATCAATGCTCAGCCCTCCACTCCTTGCACCTTCATTCAATCAATGCACAGCCCTCCACTCCTTGCACCTTCATTCAATCAATGCACAGCCCTCCACTCCTTGCAGCTTCATTGAATCATTGCACAGCCATCCACTACTTACACCTTCATTCATTCAATGCACAGCCCTCCACTCCTTGACCTTCATTCAATCAATGCACAGCCCTCCACTCCTTATACCTTCATTCAATCATTGAACAGTCCTCCACTCCTTGCACCTTCATTCAATCAATGCACAGCCATACACTCCTTGCACCTTCATTCAATCATTGCACAGCCCTCCACTCCTTGCACCTTCATTCAATTAAAGCACAGCCATCCACTCCTTATACCTTCATCATTCAATGCACAGCCATCCACTCCTTATACCTTCATTCAATCAATGCACAGCCCTCCACTCCTTGCACCTTCATTCAATCAATGCTCAGCCCTCCACTCCTTGCACCTTCGTTCAATCGATGCACAGCCCTCCACTCCTTATACCTTCATTCAATCATTGAACAGTCCTCCACTCCTTATACCTTCATTCAATCAATGCACAGCCCTCCACTCCTTATACCTTCATCATTCAATGCACAGCCATCCACTCATTATATCTTCATTCAATCAATGCACAGCCCTCCACTCCTTGCACCTTCATTCAATCAATGCTCAGCCCTCCACTCCTTGCACCTTCATTCAATCAATGCACAGCCCTCCACTCCTTGCACCTTCATTCAATCAATGCACAGCCCTCCACTCCTTGCAGCTTCATTGAATCATTGCACAGCCATCCACTACTTACACCTTCATTCATTCAATGCACAGCCCTCCACTCCTTGATAGACATGATGTGCACAGCACAGATAACAAATTCAGTTCGGAAGATTTTGGATTCCAAAATTATTCAGAAAATTGGAAGCTCCTGATAATAGGGATCTGAGTATTTCGTAATATCGTAAGGGCCTGATATATTTGTCTGTTTCCGATAATCAGACCCTCCATTGTATTAAATTCGTAAAACCTGCAGAAGGACGCATGAATGGCTCCGAAATGACAAACAGGATGACACACAAACCAAAATAATGCACAGAATGACAAACAGAATGACACACTAATCAAAATAATAAATAATGCATAGAATGACACACTAACCATAACAATGCACAGAATGACGAACAGAATCACACACAAACTTGAACAATGCACAGAATGAGGAACATGCACCAAAATAATAAATATTGCACAGAATGACGAACATGCACCAAAATAATAAATAATGCACAGAATGATGAACATGCACCAAAATAATAAATAATGCACAGAATGAGGAACATGCACCAAAATAATAAATAATGCACAGAATGACGAACATGCATCAAAATAATAAATAATGCACAGAATGACGAACATGCACCAAAATAATAAATAATGCACAGAATGACGAACATGCACCAAAATAATAAATAATGCACAGAATGACGAACATGCATCAAAATAATAAATAATGCACAGAATGACGAACATGCATCAAAATAATAAATAATGCACAGAATGACGAACATGCATCAAAATAATAAATAATGCACAGAATGATGAACATGCATCAAAATAATAAATAATGCACAGAATGACGAACATGCACCAAAATAATAAATAATGCACAGAATGACGAACATGCATCAAAATAATAAATAATGCACAGAATGACGAACATGCACCAAAATAATAAATAATGCACAGAATGACGAACATGCACCAAAATAATAAATAATGCACAGAATGACGAACATGCATCAAAATAATAATAATGCACAGAATGACGAACATGCATCAAAATAATAAATAATGCACAGAATGACGAACATGCACCAAAATAATAAATAATGCACAGAATGACGAACATGCACCAAAATAATAAATAATGCACAGAATGACGAACATGCACCAAAATAATAAATAATGCACAGAATGACGAACATGCACCAAAATAATAAATAATGCACAGAATGACGAACATGCATCAAAATAATAAATAATGCACAGAATGACGAACATGCACCAAAATAATAAATAATGCACAGAATGATGAACATGCACCTAAATAATGCACAGAATGAGGAACATGCATCAAAATAATAAATAATGCACAGAATGACGAACATGCATCAAAATAATAAATAATGCACAGAATGACGAACATGCACCAAAATAATAAATAATGCACAGAATGACGAACATGCATCAAAATAATAAATAATGCAGAGAATGACGAACATGCACCAAAATAATAAATAATGCACAGAATGATGAACATGTACCAAAATGACACACAGAATAAAGCATGTGCTCCAAAATGATGCACAGAATGAAACATATGCTTCAAATAATGACACATAGGCATAAATAAAGCTGTGGAACATTCCGAATTAATCTGAATGTATCTGATTATGTTCAGCTCTGGTCGATTAGAACCAGATTAGTTCAAATATGTTAGGAATGCTTTTATTCCAAGAGCGATTTGGTTTGATTATAATTATTGCCAATTTAGATCAATCTAAATCGCCAAGTTGCTATTTATTCGGCCAAATTTTGAATTGATTTGAATCACACGTGTCACTCCTTGCAGCTCACCTGTCACAATCACCTGACACTAACACACAGGCACTAGTAAACCCTAGACTACACTGGCCCTTGTAATGGTCATGTTAGACAGAAAGAGAAAAGACAAAATTCAAACAAGCCTTGAATCAGGGCACAAAAACATACACAGATTAAGGACAAGCCAAGGTCAAGGGTTTCAGAAGGTCAACGGAGTGAGGAGAAAAGCCGAAGTCAGGACAAGAGAAAGCGACATGACCAAAGGCAATCCACGACAGAAACAGGAAGAACAAACATTAGAATGCACTGTCCGGTACATATAAACCCCAAAAATGCACCGGTCACAGTATAAAAAAAAGGTTTATAAAGTGATAGGAACCATCCTATTGGTCAGCATCATAGTCCAGGCACCGGACTGTGTGTGAATGACGTGAGCGTAATGACTGCCGAAGAAGAGTCTGCCGGAATGACGCATGGTATGGTATGGAAACAATTGACCCTGGAGTGGTTGGTGTCAGAATATACATATGAGGTATATACTGCGTCACTATGAAGAGCATCCATATCGGAGGAGGATCACGGAAAACCACACCGGACAGACACAGGTAAGGTGGAGGACGCGCCATACCCTCCCCAAGCTCCAAAAAGCAAGGTTATGGAGCTACGATACACAGCGTGCGCTTGGAAGGAGGCAGGAGGTATGGCAGAGGTGGACTGACAACTCTTGAAGACCCTGGGCAACCGGAGATAATGGGTTACATGTTTTCTAAATACATTTTAATGCCTGTAGCCCCATGAGATCCAGGGTACGGCAGCTCGAGATAACGCAACGGCCCCTCACTACTGGCAGAGACCCAAGGATCCCTCATTGAAATATGTTCCTCCACTCCTCGTTTCCGCATAATCTTGACATATTGTCCGTCCGAGCTTTAATACCTTACGGTTTTATCTTTATTTGTTACTTCATGCTCATTATTCACTGGGAATGAATGTGGAGCTCTGGTACACGCTTCCTCTCATGTACGAGGACATGTCTTTTTAAGGGCAAGGCTGGCCTCTTTCGTTTGCGTCTGCGGTGTAGTAAACACACCATATATCCAGCCGAATTCCCCGGTGACACTAAACCTTGCGTACTGTGAGCGCACGGAGAAAGACAATCTGTAAACGCGTCTCAAATCCACCGCGCTCCATTACATTACTGCAGAATCCAAGCTTCACCTTACGCTCCGGACGTGCGGGGGTACCTCTTCTTGGCCTCAGATATGTGTCACATAGAGGAATCTGGATGGAAAAAAATCCAAAAAAAGTTATTTAATTACTAGTGATCTACCACAGCTTGCCTCTGGTCCCGGAATCCATAGCAGATCTTTTAAATTCAGGAGGAATCAAGAGGTTCCCAGGTCCTCCTTACTTTGTATGGTGGGTGAAGTTGGTAGAGAAGCCTCCTTGTGGTCAGCATGTCAACCGATGATGTAAAATCCGGGACACTATGTAGGTTTCTCCTCTTTTTTTCCCCCAAAGGATTTACATTTCAACAGGGCCACCTGTAGCATTTGAGGGGCTCTGGACGAGAACCTTTTTGGGGCCCCTCGCCATGCTTTCAACACCTCCTTATGTTACGCCATATTTTTACACACAGATACACAATCAGGGTTATTCAAAGAGAATCGAAAAGTCACTGCACGTTCGGTGACTTTTCGTTCTCTTCAATTCGGCTTGATTCGGCGACCCTGCGGTGTATTCAGCAAGCACCTCAGGGTCCCCGAATTGCAGGGAAAAGCCACCGAAAACCTGCCGAACACTCACCGCAAAACCCAGGCAAATGCACAGCGAAACCGGCAAAAACATCTGGATTAAACCCACCGAAGACGCCGGAGAAACTCGAGCAGGAGTCGATCACACCGCAGAGCAGCCGCCGGAAAAAGCCGACACCGCAGACGAATGGAGTGGAAATAAAACAAAACCGTATGCTTGAATGTTTGAAAAGTGAAACGCTGTTTGCAAAGAAACTACTGAGCGAAAAGGTCTGAAATTTACATATAAAATCCAATGAATGATAATAAAAAGGGCTGATACAGAATAAAGAAAAAACGATGAAAAATAAAATTAAAAAAACCCAAAAATGCTTAAAAGATCCTAAAAAATCTATAAAGAGACTCTTTACTGCAGAATTTTATAATCAACGGTTTATTAGATATTGCATTAAAACGGGAATATTTTTAACATTGAAGCCTATGGGATTCTCCTGATTAAACCTGTTGAATGAAACCACCGAATGGCAGGGCATTAAGGGAACCTTTCACTGCTGGTTTGTGTTCTCTGAATAGATGAAGCAGTGCTGCTCTATGGGGATTTCACTGCCCTCGAACAGGCACGAACAGGCACCGTATGTGCAGGCAATTCGCCAGGATTTGGCGAATTGCCTGCTCCCTGAATAGCCAAGTGGCCAGGAAACCGTACCCTGAATTTCACTGTTCAGTTACCTTTCGGCAGCCATTCGGATCTCTTTGAATAACCCTGTAAATGACCCCTTCTCGATCTTCCCACCTCCCCTCAGATAGCCAACCCTGACCCTATCACCCCCAGATAGAGCGGTGGCACTCACTGACACTTTTTATCATACGAAGGATGTGAGCTGTGGTGCAGGACTCCCCAAAGAGTGGGTGTACACCCTACTCACTTCACCCAAAGGGCAGGCCTGCCTGTTAAAAGACAGGATGTTTAGCATACAATGTATACATGTCTCACTCCAAACCACTGTGCTAATCGCTCATTAATATGAACAACCTAGTCTGGGTGGTGACGTCTTCTTCCTAGGAAATCCTCGGCAATGTCACCTAACCATCTCGTAAAGACGTGGACATGGAAGTGAGACCATTAGACTTACCAGACTTACTGGTCCCCCATGGTTCCACCAAAGCTCTTCATGGTCAACCATGGACAATGTCCTGCTGCACTTTAACATGAGGTTTGCACAGTGTTATTGGTTTGACCAAGCTGTAGTTATTAATTATTTAAGAATGGCAAAGCATGGTGGGAAGTGTAGTTCTTCACCAACTGGGACTCTAACGCTTGACCAGCCCTACAGTAGAGGGTGGATACTATTCATAAACAAAACCCCGATCTTCTATCAGGATGTTGGCCTCCGGATCATGACGCCTCTGGCAATCTTATCTGATTTAAATCAAAGTATCTTTTTCTGTTTCGTTGCGTATGAGAACGCTCGTTCTGATGGATGACAGAGAATAACAAACGTCTTGGCAAAAGGCCTCATTATAACAAAAACATGGATTTATAAAATCGTGATCCTGCCAGCTGCACTCAGTCAACTCCAACGAAATGAGAATAAATAGTCCATCCCGTCCAGAGGCCAAAAGCCCTCATCTTTCTGAAGGATTCCGAAACGTCCTGCGAAGAGAAACATTTATCCAGCGAGCCCGTTTGGTGGACGTCTATCACAAAGACATTTCTTTTTATTTCCGTTACTGGGGTGTAGGATGACCTTATTCATCCCAAGACCCATGTATGGTCATAGAGGAGAAAAACAAGTCTTTAGAAGACGTGTGGATGACCTTTCATGCTGTGCACATTGTCATGAGAAAGCTGAGAAGCAAGTCAAGGGGGGGACAACCAACTTTAAGAAACCAATAACCCTTCATTTAAAACTAAAAATTCTGCATTTTGCAGGTCGACCAGCGTGGAAAGCCAGTGAGCTCGCTATGCATGGACCTTCTCATAATGAGATAGAGATGTCACAAGCTGAACGTCTTTGCCTTGATTCAGGGGGTGAATTCCTGAGAGCATGGTCAGTCGAGGTGTGATGGTGGATGTGTCCTCACTTAATCGATTAGTAAAGTCTCTAAGAGGGACCATGGGATGGAAATGATCAGAGTGAACCCAAAAGTAGATAATTGGATACTGTAATGGAAAAACGCAGTAATTATCACCCCCAAACTGGAGTGTCAGGAATGGCCCATGCTCTGCATAGAGGACCCCATGTGATGCTCTACTTCCAGGACACCACAATATGCTCTGCATCCAGGACACCATGCTCTGTATGCAGGAGACCATGTCATGCTCGGCATCCAGGTCACCATGCTATGCTCTGTATGCAGGACACCATGTCATGCTCTACATCCAGGACACCATGTCATGCTCTACAACCAGGACACCATGTTATGCTCGGCATCCAGGTCACCATGCTATGCTCTGTATGCAGGACACCATGTCATGATCTACATCCAGGACACCACTCCATGCTCTGCATCCAGGACACCACTCCAGGCTCTGCATCCAGGACACCACTCCATGCTCTGCATCCAGGACACCACTCCATGCTCTGCATCCAGGACACCACTCCATGCTCTACATCCAGGACACCACTCCATGCTCTGCATCTAGAATCCCACACCATGCTCTGCATCCAGGGCACCACTTCATGCTCTGCATCAAGGACAGCATGCCAACAAAGAGCCATCGCAGTATAAACATGCTACGTCGTGTAATCAAAACACATATCTGAGCGCATAACACTGATTGGGGTCTGCACGCTGTTGTGATTGTATAGATTTGCATCCTGTGTTGCAATGAATGGGGGGGGGGTTTCTACATACCTCACAATATTACGACTGCGATATCACCAATATCAATAATATAACAAATATCACTATTATCACTGATTGCACTAATGCAAAATAACACATCCAAGAGTGCAAAATAATAGAATATGAGATATGTAAACGGGGGAGGAGGGGATTTCCCAATAATATATCAAGCAATAAACGTGAATAATGAAACAACACAACAGGTGGCAAACATCCAAACAAGTATGTACAGAACCAGATATGATCCAAACCAGCAACAACATGTTATAGTTTTACATCTATAGATACAGATGTGTCAATAAAGTGCAAGTGCTTGTAAACAGTATGGATACATTAAAGTAAAAAATAATAATGGAGTATCTGTGCAGCAAAATATATATATACTGTACATACGACCACTTCAATATAGCCCAATGTATGTGAACTGTATAAATGCCTTAAAGTAAAACTAGAATAAAGTGTCTGTGCAACAATGTATACAGAATATATTTCAATAAAACCAGATATTTATATTTAATGATTTTTTGTGTTGGATTCTCTGTCAGTAAAGATACCTCAGAGAAAGCACAAAAAAAGAATAATCGGGGTATAATGCAATATTGTCATAAAAAAATATATGGACCCTATTACATTCTTCGTGCATACGTTTGCGCCGGCGCAAAAACGCATTAACGCGAGGGGCTAAACCCTTTGCGCAGAGCGTCGTATTACAATCTAAGCACAACAAATGCGCGTATACGTCTACCGCGGGTGAACCTGCATGAACGCTGCGCGAGCGTAATGTACTGTGCGCATCCTATACTTAACATTGTGAGCGCAAATGCGTTTGTGCACTGGTACGCGGATGGAATTACAATCTATGCGCAGTTTGTAACGCACAGCCTTTGCGCATAATTTTAGCAACTCCTAAAAGCTGGTGTTAACGGCAAATTCTATCAACCTGCCGAAACCAAATACACCAGCACGAAAAAAATACACAGCAAAGTATAGTTACACATTCTACACATACCCAAACCAATAAAATGGAGAAGTTGTGTCTGCATTTTTTATTGACGCAGCGTATATGCGCAGATTGACTTAGACAGGCGCAAAAACTTAACGTGAGACAATTTGGTTCTTAATTCTGATTGGCTGAATCGCGTGAAAAAACCAGTCCGCACACTGGTTGCTGCTCGCGTTTTTGTGTGTCCGTTTTACGCGCATTATTTTTTGACGGATGAAAAAATGCGCAAGGATTGTAATACTAGCGTTGATTTATGCTCGTTAACGTTTAACGCTTCGCGCAAAAATTCACGTGTTCTGCGTGCGTTTTTGCGTGAAGAATGTAATAGGGTCCTATATGGGGCCATATTACATTCTTCATTAGGCTTGTGCACCGATTTTTTTTTCGGTTCGACTTGTTCGGATGTTTAAAATTTTCGATTCGGCTCGTTTCGACCGATTTCTGTTTCGGTTCGGCTCTTTTTTCACGTGTACATTTTTTTTTCGGAATATCGACCATTTTTCGTGTTTTCGGGTCACTTTGCTCGTTTTTTGTATCGACTTTTCGGAAATTTCGGAAATTTTCGTTTTTTCTTTACTTCTGTTCTCCTCGTTTCAAAGTGTCTACGATAATTCTGGCGATTCTATCGTGTTTTTTTTTTATTAAATAAAGATCCTTTTTTTCTTATGAATAATTGAATATACATTTCACAACTTTATTTAATCATATTAAAATGGTATGAAAGCCAAGGAACAAAAAAAATGAACAAAACGATTTAAAAAACGCTAAACTGACCCGAATGCCACAAGAAACAAGTGATACGCATTTACAAATACAAAATTTGCAGAATCAGCGATATAACCGATAATAGTTAAATATACGATTTCCAGAATTACCGAAATGGAACCGAAATCATGAATAGAGCGAAAATAAATTTCGATTTGACACATTTCAAGTCCATTCGAAAATTCCGAAAATTTTTCGTTTCGGCTCGGAAAACTTTTCAGATCTGTCGGTTTTCGGGTCCGATCCGATTCGGAAATTCGGCCGAATCCGAAGACACGAATTGTGAAATTTCGTGAAAATTCCAAAATTCCGAAACCCGAAACGCACATCCCTATTCTTCATGCTAATGCAAACAAAAAAGCACGTGACCACCCCCGTATTATATGAATAAATACGTATCTGCTTTCCTCCACAAGCTCTTTCCCCTCGAGTGCTGACCAGAAATACAAATGAATAATGGGAGTAGTATCTGTAACAAAATCCCACATACATAGCGCAGATTGTATTAAATGCATGATCGATCCCGCTGGAATTGCACTCTTTTATTCTTAAGATAAAGTGGGGTCTATGGTGCATTTTATTTAATACAATCTGCGCTGTGTATGTGGGATTTTGTTACAGATACTATTATTCCCAATATTCATTTATACTTCACGCTATCGTTAGTGTTCAGCTGTGTGAGCGTTAACGTTAGCCCTGGTGGCCCTAACGCGGGCGCACCATATTGCAATCCCAACGCTAACGGGTTAAAAAACCCCACTATGCCAACCTGCCGGATCTCGCGAGGCGAGATCTTGCAGGTCATGTAACTGGCAGCGTTAGCCTCAATGTCTTATGGACTCCATGGAGGGGATGCTCGCGGCGGTGCTTAGCGCCGCCGCGAGCATCCTGAGGCTTAGCGCCTTGTTACGGTGCAAACTGCTGGTTTAGCGCCTGCCCTGTAATATCACACTAAGGGCCCTATTACATTCTTAACGCAAAAAACACACGCTAAACGCGTGGTTTTTTGCACGAAGCGTTAAACGTTAACGCATGAAAATCACCGCTGGAATTACATTCCTCGCGCATTTTTTCATCCGTCGGGAAATTGCACTCGTAAAACCGACGCGCACAAAAATACGTGCAGAAATCAGTGAGCGCAATGTAATTTTTAACGCAGTCCGTCATTTTGTGCAGACTGCGCACACCAGACGTACGTTCTGACGGAAGACAAGGTAATGGCCGTCATTTTTGACGGATCCAGTAAAAAAAAAACGTGCGTATCGACGTTCTCCGTTGTGAATCCGCAGTTGGGTACGGTCAGGTTGTTACAATTTGCCGTTACCACCAGTTTTTCGTTAAAATTCTGAGCGCAAACGTCCGTTAAATTTTGCGCTAAGATTGTAATACCATGCGCGCACCTGCGCACAAACGCATTTGCGCTCACAATGTTAAGTATAGGATGCGCGCATTAAATTGCGCTGGCAAAGGCTTTGCGGAGGGTCACTCGCGTTAGACGTTAACGCGCATTTTGTTTTTGCCCCTCGCGTTAACGCGTTTTTGCGCACGTGCACAATTGTGCGTGTAGAATGTGATAGGGCCCTGAAACGGGGAGCAGAGCGAGACATAAATAAGGGAACTCTGTTTTTTAATGGAATATTCCGTTAAAATGCCTAAATTCGGATAAAACCTGCAGAAACGCAACTCTTGTAAAACGCTTTGACCGGTTGTGTCATTTACGAAAATATCATTCAATAAAAAGAAAAAGAAAAAAAGTCGCCGGAATAACACGGAATAACGGAAGAGAAGCAGATTTCCGACAACGAAAGCCAGGCCATCCGCTGCGATACTATCCCAAATGTGACAGCCGTGAAATAAGCAAGGTGATGCGTCCAGGCGGGGCGTCTGCCGAGACTGAACAGGACAGGAGGCGACGGGGGGGGACGGAAATAAATAAATAAACGGAGGGAACGTGATGGAGGAAGACTTATAGTGCGAGACCACAGCATGTCATCTACAGGTGCAAGTGATACACAACACCCCCCCCCCTTTATTTGGCCTTAAATAATTGGGCAGATCCTGCTGACAGGTAAAAGCATGCAGGACTTGGCAATAGACTAACCAGCAGTTGGTAGTGACAGTCTGGTATTGTCCGGCAGCAGTTTGTATAGATGTGGTTACAAGCTGATGGCAGTTTGTGACATTTCGGTGCTCTCTGAATAACCCTGTCAGGGTTATTCAAAGAGATCCGAATGGCTGCCGAAAGGGAACCGAACAGTGAAAATCAGCGTTCGGTTACCTTTCCTGGCCATTCGACTATCCAGAGAGCAGGCAATACGCCAAATCCTGGCGAATTGCCTGCACATACGGTGCCTGTTCGAGGGCAGTGAAATCCCCATAGAGAAGCAATGCTTCGGCTATTCAGAGAACACAAACCAGCAGTGAAAGGTTCCTCTAATGCCCTGTCATTCGGTGGTTTAATTCGGCAAATTTATTCAGGCGAATCCCATAGACTTCAATGTTATTATTATTATTATTATTCTTTATTTATAAAGCGCCAGCATATTCCGCAGCGCTGAATGTTAAAAATATTCCAGTTTTAATTCAATATCTAATAAACCGCTGATTATAACATTCTGCAGTAAAGAGTTTCTGTATTTGTAGATTTTTTTAGGATATTTTAAGCATTTTTCGTGATTTTTATTTTTTTTTAAAAATCTGATTTTTTTTAAAAAACTATTTTTAAGTTTACTCATTTTTTCTGTAACAGCCCTCTTTATTATCATTCATTGGATTTTATATTTAAATTTCAGACATTTTCGCTCAGTAGTTTCTTTGCAAACAGCGTTTCACTTTTCAAACATTCAAGCAAACAGTTTTTTTAATTTTTTACTACATTCGTCTGCGGTGTCGGCTTTTTCCGGCGGCTGCGCTGCATGTGATCGGCTCCTGCTCGGGTTTTTTTCCGGTGTTTTCGGCGGGGTTAATCCAGATGTTTTTGCGGGTTTCGGTGTGTGTTCGTCCTTGTTTTGCGGTGAGTTTTCGGCGGGTTTGCGGCGGCTTTTCCCTGCATTTCGGCGGCTCTGTGGTGCTTGATGAATACACCGCAGGGTCGCTGAAATGGGATCGCCGAATCGCACCGAATTGAAGAGAACGAAAAGTCACCGAACGTGCGGTGGTTTTTCGGTGCTCTCTGAATAACCCTGTACGCTTCTTATATATCAATAGGTTGGTAAAACGTTCCTGGTGGTATGATCTCGTGGAGAAATCACAGAGCGATAAGACATGTTTAAAACATTTTTAATATTGTGATAACATTACATAAGGACATTTACTTATTAAATAAAGCCGTGTCTGGCGTTTAGCTCCATTCTCAGTCCAGCACCGCCTTGTGATATTCGTTTCTCTCTTCCCAGATCCATTACGTGGGTCCATTTCGCAGGTTTGTGAACGTTACTTGATGAGAAATTGGTTTTGCGGACCATTCCGCGCCCCGAGCAGGGTCCCTGTCGAAAACGGCCACCTCGGATTGTCCTTTGAGGGCGAGATATCGAAGAACAATGGTGTTCCAGTTTATGATTTCATCGACGTGGCCAGGGCCGGCTAACAAATGATCGTGTTGTATTCCACCTGCGGAGGGACGAAAGAGTCAGAGAGAGTCGCCCAGAGGCTCGAAACAACAATGAACGACTGCTTTGGGGTTTATTTATCTCTGATGTCTTCCAAAATGTGAACCAGACCAAGAGAAAAAAGAGATTATTTTCCATATTTCTCCCAAAACTATTTTCTGCTTTTTTTTCTCAGCTGTCTACTCCCCTCCCATCTCCTAGCCCTTTCTCTGCGGAAGACGCGTGGGACGCGTCCTCCAGTTACGGCCTGGATTGCTGAAAATCTCTGAAAAATTCCATGCGTCGTCTCTGTCCCTCAAATTGACGCAGTTCTGACGCTGATCTGGGGATTAATCGACAGTGGACTGACGACGCCCTACCGGGTTTGAGTCAAAATCCCTACAACCAGGTGCCCTAATGCCAAAATCCGACGGCCAACTTCCCTACACAGACAACTCCCTGACGGCCAACTTCCAGACATCCAAAATCCCAGCGGCTAACACTAACCCTACTCCCTAACCCCCTAAACCTAGTCTTAACCCTATCCCCCTAAACCTAGCCCTAACCCCCCTAAACCTAACCCTATCCTCCTTAACCTAGCCCTATCCCCTAAACCTAGCCCTAACCACCCTAAACCTAGGGCTAACCCCCTAAACCTAGCCCTAATCCTAACCCCCCTAAACCTAGCCCTAACCCTATCCCCCTAAACCTAGCCCTAACCCTAACCCCATAAACCTAACCCTAAACCCCTAAACCTAGCCCTAAACCTAACCCCCTAAATCTAGCCCTAACCCCCTAAACCTAGCTCTAACCCTAACCCTCCTAAATCTATCCCTAACCCCCCTAAACCTAACCCTATCCCCTTAACCTAGCCCTATCCCCTAAACCTAGCGCTAACCCCCTAAATCTAGCCCTAACCCTAACCCCCTAAACCTAGCCCTAACCCTAACACCCTAAACCTAGCCCTAAACCCCTAAACCTAGCCCTAACCCTAACCCCCTAAATCTAGCCCTAACCTTTAAACCTAACCCTAACCCTCCTAAACCTAGCCCTAACCCCCCAAACCTAGCCCTAACCCCCTAAACTTAGCCCTAACCCCCTAAACAT
Source organism: Leptobrachium leishanense (assembly GCA_009667805.1). NCBI lineage: Eukaryota > Metazoa > Chordata > Amphibia > Anura > Megophryidae > Leptobrachium > Leptobrachium leishanense. Next base: position 14,142,954 of record CM019067.1, on the reverse strand, counting down.
AACCCCCTTAAACCTAGGGCTAGGTGTTAGTATTAGGGTTAGCCGCTGGGATTATGGATGTCTGAAAGTTGGCCGTGTAGGGAAGTTGGGATGTCCGGCACTTGTTCTGTCTGGATGTTGGCCGTCGGGATGTTGGCATTAGGGAACCTGGCTGTAGGGATTTTGTCCGGCACCCGGCCCCACCATTCCTGAACCGCTGGCACTAATGATCCTGACGTCCAGTAAAATTCCCCTTGTCTTCTTCAACCCCAATCCCTGTAGACTGTAAACTCCTATGAGCAGGGCCTCTACACCTCTTGTTTCCATCCTATGCCCGTTTACCTGTATCTCGTTCCCTTTGGTTATTGTAAAGCGCTGCGGAAACTGTTGGCGCTATATAAATGATAATAAATGTATCTCATAGAGAAGCTTTATCCACAACAGCATAAAATGCCGCAGCTGCTTACAAGTGGCGAGATGATGGATTGCATCTCACCGGCTCCTCCTCAATGTTGTGTCAGTACTTTAAGCATTCTGATTTACGCAGGCCAAGAAATGTAATTGATGGCTTCTGTCTGACAGGTTTTATGGTGGATGTAAGAAGGGACCGGGTGAGGAGGGAAAAGGGAGAGAGAACTGGGTCTATGACAACATATTTAAAAGGGACACTTTACTCATCCTGATCACTTTACAGTTATATAGTGGTCAGGATGTAAGGAGTGCCCCCCCTCTCCCACCCTCCTGCTGCACTGATCAGGTGAAAACACAGGGTGAAGTGGAGGAGTTTTTAATTTCCCGGCTGCCGGTGAACAGATCCGTCACTAGTGATGTCACACACAGAGAGCGGGCGACGTCGCCCTGTGAGACCAATCGCTGTAGCGAGCGTTCTCAGAGAGGCAGCGATGGATCAGATCTGTGCATGCGCGTGCAGCTCCGATCCATCGCTCTGCGCAGGCGCTACGGAACACGTGTACGTAAAGTGTGCGGTTCCTACACTTCCCAAGTTGTGCAGAAAAACTTCAATTTCTTCCGGAGTGGGGAGTCCCTGAGCCGAAGAAGAGGAGCAGCGCGCGGCGAGGGAGAAAAGGGGATTAAAATCACCTAATATAACAAAAATAAGGTAGGAGTGTGTCCGCTGTAAACCTTATCGAGTGATCACTCTTTAACCTGTCACGTCACTCATTGTAATCTCTCGAGCAGGCTCCTCTCTCCTCAGTGGCGTAACTAGAAACCTGAGGGCCCCGGTGCAAGAATCCACGAAGGGCCCCCCCCAAAAAAAATCTATGTATTTTTACTTATTTTTCACTGCAAAATAAAACAAAGATAGTATTGCCTAGGGATGCACCGATACCACTTTAAGACCGAGTACGAGTACCGATACTTTTTAAAAGTACTCACCGATACCGAGTACCGATACTTTTATTTAATGTCATGTGACGCTTTCCAATAAGAACAGACCATATAAAAATGTCCCCAGCTCACATGTATATCCCCCCGATATATATATTTATACTGCCCCAGCTCACACATGGATATTGCCCCAGCTCACACATGGATTTGCCCCAGCTCACACATGGATTTGCCCCAGCTCATGGATTTGCCCCAGCTCACACATGGATTTGCCCCAGCTCACACATGGATTTGCCCCAGCTCATGGATTTGCCCCAGCTCACACATGGATATTGCCCCCCAGATTATGGATTTGCCCCCCCAGCTCACACATGGTTATGCCCCCCAGCTCACACATGGTTATGCCCCCCAGCTCATGGATATGCCCCCCAGCTCATGGATATGCCCCCCAGCTCTCTCATGGATATGCCCCCCAGCTCTCTCATGGATTTGCCCCCCAGCTCATGGATATGCCCCCCAGCTCTCTCATGGATATGCCCCCCCAGCTCTCTCATGGATTTGCCCCCCAGCTCTCACATGGATATGCCCCCCCCCCAGCTCTCTCATGGATATGCCCCCCCAGCTCTCTCATGGATTTGCCCCCAGCTCTCATGGATTTGCCCCCCAGCTCTCTCATGGATTTGCCCCCCAGCTCTCACATGGATTTGCCCCCAGCTCATGGATTTGCCCCCCAGCTCTCTCATGGATTTGCCCCCCAGCTCATGGATTTGCCCCAGCTCACACATGGATATTGCCCCCCAGATTATGTATTTGCCCCCCAGCTCACACATGGTTATGCCCCCCAGCTCACACATGGTTATGCCCCCCAGCTCATGGATATGCCCCCCAGCTCATGGATATGCCCCCCAGCTCTCTCATGGATATGCCCCCCCAGCTCTCTCATGGATTTGCCCCCCAGCTCATGGATATGCCCCCCAGCTCTCTCATGGATATGCCCCCCAGCTCTCTCATGGATATGCCCCCCCAGCTCTCTCATGGATTTGCCCCCAGCTCTCTCATGGATTTGCCCCCCAGCTCTCACATGGATATGCCCCCCCAGCTCTCTCATGGATATGCCCCCCCAGCTCTCTCATGGATTTGCCCCCCAGCTCTCACATGGATATGCCCCCCCAGCTCTCTCATGGATATGCCCCCCCAGCTCTCTCTTGGATATGCCCCCCAGCTCTCTCATGGATATGCCCCCCCAGCTCTCTCATGGATTTGCCCCCCAGCTCACACATGGATTTGCCCCCAGCTCTCTCATGGATATGCCCCCCAGCTCTCTCATGGATTTGCCCCCCAGCTCATGGATATAAGGGCCCCCCAGGCCCCAGCTCATGGGTATAAGGGCCCCCCAGCTCTTACTTACCTCTGCTGGCCCCGGACAGGCTCCGCCGGCGATGGGGATGTCCTCCTTGGCGAGCGGCCGCTGGAAACATGCGTCTTGGCCGCTCGCCGGAAACCACCTGATCAGCGCGAGGTCTCGTGCGCTGGTCAGGTGGTTTCTCTCCCACGTGAGCGGCCAAGCTGCATGTCAGTGGCCGCTCGCGTAGGGAGAGGGACGGCCAGCACGCGGCTCCCAGATTCCGGCGCTGATTGCCGGAATCTGGCGGCGGCGCTGGGCCCCCCTCCAGTGGCAGAATGCCAGGGCCCGGTCGCAACTGCGACCGCTGCAACCCTGGTACTTCCGCCACTGTCTCTCCTACTGTTCTGTGCTTGGGTAACGTGTATGTATCTTTGTTATCCTGTCTCTCCCATTGTACAGCGCTACGGAACTTGTTAGCTCTTTCTAAATAATAGGCTTGTGCACCGATTTTTTTTTCGGTTCGATTCGGTTCGATTTGTTCGGATGTTTAAACTTTTCGATTCGGCTCGTTTCGACCGATTTCTGTTTCGATTCGGTTCGGTTCGTTTTTCGTGTACATTTTTTTTTTCGGAATATCGACCATTTTTCGTATTTTCGTGTCACTTTGCTCGTTTTTTGGATCGACTTTTCGGAAATTTCGGAAATTTTCGTTTTTTCGGAACTTCTGTTCTCCTCGTTTCAAAGTGTCTACGATAATTCTGGCGATTCTATCGTGTTTTTTTTTTATTAAATAAAAGATCAAATCATGAATAGAGCAAAAATAAATTTCGATTTGACACGTTTCAAGTCCGTTCGAAAATCCCCAAAATATTTCGTTTCGGCTCGGAAAACTTTTCGGATCTGCCATTTTCGGATCTAAAAATTTTCGGAAAATGGGCCGCATCCGAAAACACGAATCGGGAAATTTCATGAAAATTCCGAAATTCCGAAACCCGAAACGCACATCCCTAGTAGGAATATATCATGAAAACGTGTCAGTGTGTGTGAGCGTATGTCAGTGTTTGTGTACGTCAGTGTGGACAGACAATTGACAGAAGTGAATAGTAACTTTACGCCCAGACTAGTGGCCAAGGACTTTTAAGCATCGTTGCGGCTATCTCTGCTCTGTGCCTTTATGTCATTTCCCATGTGTCTAAGCGCATTGAGAAAACTTGATTGTGAGCTCTTGAGGTTACCTTCTGGAGATACTTGCATTGTTCTCTTGGCAGTGCTCCTCATCCATCCGAGAGACGTATGTGCAAGGAGGTCGATGGATCGCGTGTCGGAAAATCCATCAGCTTCTTCTTCATTCATCAGGCTTCGGGCACTGGCGGAGCACACGTTCCCTAAAACAAAGCAACGTCTTAGAAATTATTGGGAACCTGGACGTCATCACCTGCTAAAAGGCAGTGGGAGCTATGTAAATTTAGGATACAATATGCTCCTTTTGGGGGAGTAAATAAGTTCTCCCATCTCCCTACACACAGACTAACCTTCAGTTAGCATTATAAAAAAACAGAACATAAAATAAAACAATGTTTCCAAGGCCCAACCCAAAGGGTCACCTATATGGACTCTCAAAACTTAAGGGGTTATTCAGAGAGATCCGAAATGTCACCGAAATGTGTATGGTAGCATTTTGGGGCCATTCGGCTATTTAGAGAGCAGGCAGTTCACCAAACTTTGGCGAATTGCCTGCACGTACGGTGCCTGTTCGACGGCATGGGAAATCCCCCATACAGGGTTATTCAAAGAGAATCGAAAAGTCACCGCATGTTCGGTGACTTTTCGTTCTCCTCAATTCGGGCCGATTCGGCGATCCCATTTCGGCGACCCTGCGGTGTATTCAGCAAGCACCACAGGACCGTCGTAATGCAGGGAAAAGCTGCCGTAAACCCGACGAAAAGTCACCGGAAAAACCCGGCGATTGCACACCGAAACCCGCAAAAACATCTGGATTAACCTGCCGAAGACGCCGGAAAAAGCCGAGCAGGAGCAGATCAATCGCAGCGCAGCCGCCGGAAAAACCCGACACCGCAGACGAGTGAAGTGAATAAATTAGGAAAACCAGTTTGCATGAATGATTGAAAAGTGAAACGCTGTTTGCAAAGAAACTACTGAATGAAAATGTCTGAAATTTACATATGATCCAATGAATGATAATAAAAAGGTCTTTTACAGAAAAAATAAGTAAACTTAAAAAAAAAAAAAAAAAATCTGACTTTTTTAAAAAAAATCAAAAAAAATGCTTAAAGTATCCTAAAAAATCTATAAATAAAGAGACTTTTTGCTGCAGAATATTATAATCAACGGTTTATTAGATATTGGATTAAAACGGGAATATTTTTAACATTGAAGCCTATGGGATTCTCCTGAATAAACCTGTCGAATGAAACCACCGAATGGCAGGGCATTAAGGGAACCTTTCACTGCTGGTTTGTGTTCTCTGAATAGCCGAAGCAGTGCTTTTCTATGGGGATTCACTGCCCTCGAACAGGCACCGTATGTGCAGGCAATTCGCCAGGATTTGATGAATTGCCTGCTCTCTGGATAGCCGAATGGCCAAGAAAGGTAACCGAACGCTGAAAATCAGCGTTCGGTTACCTTTCTCCAGCCATTCGGATCTCTTTGAATAACCCTGTCAGTGAAGTGCCCTACTGTTCGGTGTTTTCATTCGGCAGGTTTATTCAGGCAAATCCCATAGGCTTCAATGTTAAAAATATTCCCATTTTAATTCAATATCTAATAAACCGTTTATTATTTTAATCTGCAGCAAAAAGTCTCTTTATTTATCGATTTTTTTCGGCAACAATTTTTTTTCCGTTTTTTTTTTAACCCTTTCGCTGCTGAGGCTTTTCACACCTCTGTGCTGAGGTCATTTTTACCGGTTTTGCTCATCATGTTTAAACGTGTTTTGAAGGCTTATTTTAGTATATGACCCAGACATATTATATATCGTTCTTTCCGTCAGACTCGGCAGATTCATAATATGTCATTATTATATGTATACGTTATGTCCTGTCTGTATATTATAACAAAAAATGCAATAAAATATGTATTTTCAATAATTTGCAATGTGTAAAGTGTTTTTTTTTCACATTTTAACATGCGAGCAATTGCGGTTATATTTTGTATGGGGTGCGCTTGTTAAAAAAATTAGAGATGGGGTCTCGTTACATTTTTTTTGGGGAAAATTACGCGATTTTTAACAAACGCACCGCATACAAAAATCGTTAGTGCAGCATCATTGTTCACATTATAATTGAAATGGGAACAATATTGCTGCATTAACGAACCAAAAAAAAGAAAAAAAAATTGTTTATTTTTTTTTATAATTTTTTTTATTTTTTATTTTTCATTTTTATTTTTTTTTTACAAAATCTTTCACAGTAGTGTTTGGTATCATTGGAACGGCCATGCTCTGGCCGATCCAACCATACCAAACTTTAACCCCTAGCTGCCACGGATCGGGAGATAGGGAGTTCATTGGAACTCCCTATCTCCACCGTTGGTGGCAGTTAGGGGTTAACTCTAGGACTGGCGTCATCGTGCTACGCACGATGACGCCAGTCCTCAGGGGGAGTTCCCGGAGGCTTGGCCGACATCCAAGATGTCGGCCAGCTCCGGGAAAGGTTTGCTAACCGGCGATTTCAGCGCCGATTCGCGATCCAGCTCCCCAGTGGTTAATGCCAGGCACCATTTGGAAGGGCAGGCTGTGCCCTTCCAAATGGTGCCTGGGTTAACCCCCGCAACGCCGCCGATCAGGAGGGAGAGAGGTCCGAAGGACCTCCCCCCCTCCCTTTCAGGCGCCTCCTCCGCACATGCGGGGGGGGGGCATGAATTAGGTGTCATCGCGCTGCCGCGATGACACCTAATTTCAGCGGCTGCGGTTCCGGATGCTGGGCTGACATCGAGGATGTCAGCCCGCACCGGGGGGGCCAGCGATCGGCCGGAACCCGGCCGAACGCTGACCCCAATGGGAGGACGCACTCAGCGCGTCCTCCGCATACCAGCAGTAATGCGGAGGATTGAAGTGGTTAAGCGGTTTATCTTTTTTCTGTAACAGCCCTTTTTATGATCATTCATAGGATCTTACATGTAAATTCCAGACATTTTTGTTCAATAGTTTTTTAAGAAGAGCGTTTCAATTTTGAAACTTTCAAGCGTACTGTTTTTATTTTATTTTTCCCCATTCGTCTGCGTGTCAGCTTTTTCCGGCGGCTGCTCTGCGCTGTAATCGGCAGCTTGTCGGGTTTTTCTGGCGTGTTCGGCGTGGCTTTTGCGGCGGTTTCTGCGGGTTTTCGGTGAGTGTTCAGCGACTGTTCGTCGGATTTGCGGCAGGTTTTCCCTACACTCCGGGGGCCCTTCGGTGCTTGCTGAATACACTGCAGGGTTGGAGAACTAGAATCGCCGAATTACCCCGAAGTGCAGGCGAGGAAAGAGCACCGAAATGTCTCTGAATAACCCTGTAAACCTTTAATATGTGCTAAAATAAAATAGATGCTAAAAACACCTCCAAAATTTTCTTTATAAATTTGCATCTATCATATTTCCCAAATGCAATCATTTGATAAACAAAGGGGGTTAATAATTTCATAGGGAGGGGAAACCAGACACACTGAAGGTCTACTGAATCAAACTTCAATTATTCTCATATTATAACATTGAAAGGCGCCATTCGGCTCATACAGCACTCCTGCCTCATTCTACTACCGTATATACAGTCAACAATCGAATAATATCCAGTCTCATAATCATAAGAGATACAATGCCCACTGGAAAATGGTAGCATTAAAATGTTCCGTTATCTAAACTGTTAAAAATGTAGCAAGATTTTGATACAAAGTCTGCTCCTTCCCTAGCACGCATCCGATGCGCGTTTCGCCTACTGGCTCAATAGGGATACTAGAGATTCTAGTATCCCTGACAAGCCAGTAGGCGAAACGCGCGTTTTGGTGGGTTGATGCCCAATTATGGACAGTTGTAACAGGGGCCCTTTATTGGTGTCTTGAAGGACATCTCAGTGTGATAAAAGAAAACAATATCGTATTCTGCTCTTGCCTACAGAAGAATGTGACCCAGAGTAATCTGTAGACCAGGAGAAAGGACGTCAAGCTGATCTTCTTCATTCGCGTCAATCGGGCAAAGAACTACAACAGGGGTCAGAAATCTTGACCCTACAGGTATTTTTCATCTAAATCTCCCTTTTTATAACTATAAAGTGGTCAGGGTGAGTAGAGTGACCCTTTGAGCAGCCATAAGGAGATAACCGGCATACTCTCAATATAAAGCTGACACTGCCAAACACTGGTTCAACTGGACTACGACCCATTTCACTTATTACAGTTGGACACTAGTGTTCATGTATGATAATAATGGAGAAGCCTTCGCTTTATGGCGTTATACAATCATTGCATTTTCCTATTTAGCTTCACCACAAGCCGTACCTTTGTGTTTACAGAGGAATTTTACGTAGCAAAACAGGTTTGTGAACAGGTTGAATGGGGAAGGGGTCCCTGGCTTCCTGGTCATATCTCGAATTAGTGTGGCCCTCCCGAATTTCCACTCCGTGTCGGACTTAGCTTGTATCCTCTGGTAGGTGTCACTCATCATTGCAATCAAGAGGTTGATGAGCATGATCAACGTCACAACGAGGTAAACTCCGAACACAAAACGGACGATTACAAAGGTGAACTGGGGAGTCCGGCCGAGGGGTGGAAGGTACTCTGGTTCAATAAGACCAAACAATGAGAAAAACAAGAGAACTGTAATGTCAATAGGGTCCTGAATGTTATAATTTGTGGGTGTTGGCAAGGTTCCATTGTCTGACCGGTTTGCCGGAGACTCTGGGTAAACAGGTTGGTAGACAGCCGAGAGCTGCATGGTGAAGGCTACATGAAACAAAGCGAGAATAACAGCAAAACGCGTGAGGTCCTTTATCAGATCTCTGATAATAATCGCCCATGGTCCAAATAGGTGGTGGAAGGTGAGGAACTCTAGGAACTGGACAAACGAGAGGGTCATGGCAACTCCGAGGAAGATGTTTCTGGCAAAGAGGCAGTGAAGTCGATCTATGTCCACAAAGAAAAAAGCAATTAAGTGGCAGAAGAAGGCAGCTGCTGAAAAACCCAAAACAAAAACCCGTATCCAGGCGAGTCCTGCTCTTTCTCCGTGATGTGTGAGCTCGGAAACCAGGGTACCGGACAACCAAGCCAACAACAACCACTCATTCCAGTTGGGGATGGTTTGGCCTTCATAGATTGGGTTCAATGGTGGATAGACAATAGTTAGGGTGAACAATACAAGTAGGAACACATGAGATGCCAAATAGCTCATGAATTTGATGATTGGGATCTTGTTGAATTGGTGTTTGAGAGGTAGTGAAAACACAAGCCATACCGGTGGGCACGCCAAGAAGGTAAAAAACAAAAGAACAAGTTTCCAAGTGGCCCAATCCAAAGAGCCATACCAAATGTCCGACAGATACTTCTGGACGGCCGGGTGTGCCACCACATCTTTCTGTTCACACTCAATTAAGCAGTCCAGAACACTGGTGCCTCTGTGGTCAACTGCCCTTAGGATATAGCCAACATTTTTACTTCCAGAGGCTATGGTAAGGAGCTCGGTGGCCATGTTTTCACTGTACTTGGCAGCATTTTGAAGGTCCAAAGCCCTTTCTTTCTCCTTGAGGCCAGTGACACTAAAGGCTCTCGAAAGCTTGACCGCAGTGTCCAAAGGTGCTGCAGAATTAAGAACGTATTCCTCTATGATCCTGTTGTTGTTTAACTTGCCGCAGACCATGAGGTCAAAGACAAACTGTAAAAAAAATAAAAAAAATAAAGTGGTTGTTTATAAAAACGTTAAAAAGGTTGGGGAATTCCAGAAAAATTAACCGATTTTCCCCTCCCCCTAATTCCATTGGTTTTGGGTTGACTATGTGGCCTAAAATTGGCAATTCTTTTGCAATTCTGCACAAATTACATTTATAAAGATTCAACGAGTCCATGAAGTACATCATGAATAAAACTAGACGTATCATTAAATCACTAATGCAAGGATGAGCAAATATCAGGGTAAGCCACGCGCTGAACAACAATGGCCAAGGAATACTATGATATGCTATCAGCCTCTGCTGCCATTATTACCTTCCTGTCGTCGAGCAGCTTTAGAGTATTGCGATTCCTCTTTAGCAGAAAGCTTAGCACCTCCTGGTGGTTCTCGGCAGCTGCATACTGGATTGCTGTCTTACCATCTTTACACTCCATGGTTGGGTGGGCTCCGCATTCCACCAGAAATCGGACGGTTTCGAGGAAGCCAGATTTTGCAGCGAAATGCAACGGACACCATCCGTTCTGCAATTATTTTTCATAGTTATTTTTAATTGATAATTCTAGAGTTTCAAAAGCATCGGCTTATTTTCAAAATATTTCACATTGCTCGTTCGTCTGATTCTGAAACGCGTTGGCAAAGCAACCACAATTAACTCCCATGAAAAGCTGTCTTGCCCCTCATTCTGTTACAGCACAAGAATAAACAATCGATCGCAAGCTCTAGAAGGCTGAATCTAGGGTTTTTGGTTATAGGTCATACATGAGTCGGAGTCTCCTAACATTTAACTTTCATACCTAGAGGTTTGTTCCTAGTCACTAAAAAAGATGGAAGAGTCAGGACAAGTGATGCAACGCAGCTGGAAATGTATGTATTTGATATTGTATAACATCCTTTTTAATGTCGTTAGTCCTTACATACACACATTAAATGACATTTGTTTGATGACTATTTGTAGGGCATTTGGGGAAATACTGAACCCAATTATAAACAATAAGAGCGTCCCAGTGGCTACTTCCTGGTCTCAACGGCCACGGGGTTACTTTAACTACTGTAAGCTTTTATGTGCATTTAGTGTCATCTGAAATAGTTTTCAGACAAAATATTGGCATTTCAGATATTTGGAAATACTTGCCCTAACCCTAATACAAATATAAACAGAAGATTTACCCCTAACAGTAACCCTAACACAAACAGAACCAGTAACAATAACAGTAACCCTAACCCAAACATAACCAGTAACAATAACAATAACCCTAACACAAACATAACCAGTAACAATAACAGTAACCCTAACACAAACAAACAGAATCAGTAAGAATGACAGTAACCCTAACACAAACAGAACCAGTAACAATAACAGTAACCCTAACACAAACAGAACCAGTAACAATAACAGTAACCCTAACACACACAGAACCAGTAACAATAACAGTCACCCTAACACAAACAGAACCAGTAACAATAACAGTAACCCTAACACACACAGAACCAGTAACAATAACAGTCACCCTAACACAAACAGAACAGTAACAATAACAGTACCCTAACACAACACAGAAACCAGTAACAATAACAGTCACCCTAACACAAACAGAACCAGTAACAATAACAGTAACCCTAACACAAACAGAACCAGTAAGAATAACAGTCACCCTAACACAAACAGAACCAGAAATAACAGTAACCCTAACACAAACAGAACCAGTAACAATAACAGTAACCCTAACACAAACAGTAACAACAATAACAGTAACCTAACACACACAGAACCAGTAACAATAACAGTCACGCCTAACAACAAACAGAACCAGTAACAATAACAGTAACCCTAACACAAACAGAACCAGTAACAATAAGTATACCTAACACAAACAGAACCAGTAAGAATAACAGTACCCTAACACAAACAGAAACAGTAACAATAACAGTAACCCTACAACACAACAGAACCAGTAACAATAACAGTAACCCTAACACAAAAAGAACCAGTAACAATAACAGTAACCCTAACACAAACAGAACCAGTAACAATACAGTAACCCTAACACAAACAGAACCAGTAACAATAACAGTAACCCTAACACAAACAGAACAGTAACAATAACAGTAACTCTAACACAAACAGAAACAGTAAAATAACAGTACCCTAACACAAACAGAACCAGTAACAATAACAGTAACCCTTACACAAACAGAAACAGTACCAATAACAGTAACCCTAACACAAACAGAACCAGTAACAATAACAGTAACCCTACCAAAGAGAACCAGTAACAATAACAGTAACCCTAACACAAACAGATCCAGTAAGAATAACAGTAACCCTAACACACACAGAACCAGTAACAATAACAGTAACCCTAACACAAACAGATCCAGTAAGAATAACAGTAACCCTAACACAAACAGAACCAGTAAGAATAACAGTAACCCTAACACAAACAGAACAGTAACAATAACAAGTAACCCTAACACAAACAGAACCAGTAACAATAACAGTCAACCTAACACAAACAAACCAGTAACAATAACAGTAACCCTAACACAAACAGAACCAGTAAGAATAACAGTAACCCTAACACAAACAGAAACAGTAACAATAACAGTAACCCTAACACAAACAGAACAGTACAATAACAGTAACCCTAACACAACAGAACCAGTAACAATAACAGTAACCCTAACACAAACAGAACCAGTAACAATAACAGTAACCCTAACACAACAGAAAACAGTAACAATAACAGTAACCTAACACAAAACAGAACCAGTAACAATAACAGTACCCTAACACAAACAGAAACAGTACCAATAACAGTAACCCTAACACAAACAGAACCAGTAACAATAACAGTAACCCTACAACAAGAGAACCAGTAACAATACAGTAACCCTAACACAAACAGAACCAGTAACAATAACAGTAACCCTAACACAAAGAACCAGTAACAAAACAGTAACCCTAACACAAGAACCAGTAACAATAACAGTAACCCTAACAACAAACAGAACCAGTAACAATAACAGTAACCCTAACACAAACAGAAACAGTAACAATAACAGTAACCCTAACACAAACAGACCAGTAACAATAACAGTAACCTAACACAAACAGAACCAGTAACAATAACAGTAACCCTAATACAAACAGAACCAGTAAAAAATAACACAAACAGAACCAGTAAGAATAACAGTAACCCTAACGCAGACAGGAACCCAGTAACCCTAACACAAACCGAACCAGTAAGAATAACAGTAACCCTAACACAAACAGAACCAGTAAGAATAACAGTACCCTAAACAAACAGAACCAGTAAGAATAACAGTAACCCGAACACACACAACAGTAAGAATAACAGTAACCCTAACACAAAGAACCAGTAAGAATAACAGTAACCCTAACACAAACAGGACCAGTAAGAATAACAGTAACCCTAACACACAAGAACCAGTAAAATAACAGTAACCTAACACAAACAGAACAGTAAGAATAACAGTAACCCTAACACACAGACCAGTAAGAATAACATAACCCCTAACATAACAGAACAGTAACAATAACATACCCTAACACAAACAGGACCAGTAAGAATAAAAGTAACCCTAACACAAACAGAACCAGTAACGAATAACAGTAACCCTAAACAAACAGAACCAGTAACAATAACAGTACCCTAACACAAACAAACAGTACAATAACAGTAACCCTAACAAAACAGAACCAGTAACAATAACAGTAACCAACACAAAACAGAACGTAACAATAACAGTACCCTAACACAAACAGAACAGTAACAATAACAGTAACCTAACACAAACAGAACAGTAACAATAACAGTAACCCTAACACAAACAGAACCAGTAACAATAACAGTAACCCTAACACAAACAGAACCAGTAACAATAACAGTAACCCTAACCAAACAGAACCAGTAAAATAACAGTAACCCTAACACAAACAGAACCAGTAACAATAACAGTAACCCTAACACAACAGATCCAGTAAGAATAACAGTAACCCTAACACACACAGAACCAGTAACAATAACAGTAACCCTAACACAAACAGAACCAGTAACAATAACAGTAACCCTAACACAAACAGAACCAGTAAGAATAACAGTAACCCGAACACACACAGAACCAGTAAGAATAACAGTAACCCTAACACAAACAGAACCAGTAAGAATAACAGTAACCCTAACACAAACAGGACCAGTAAGAATAACAGTAACCCTAACACAAACAGAACCAGTAAGAATAACAGTAACCCTAACACAAACAGGACCAGTAAGAATAACAGTAACCCTAACACACACAGAACCAGTAAGAATAACAGTAACCCTAACACAAACAGAACCAGTAAGAATAACAGTAACCCTAACACACACAGAACCAGTAAGAATAACAGTAACCCTAACATAAACAGAAACAGTAAGAATAACAGTAACCCTAACACAAACAGGACCAGTAAGAATAACAGTAACCCTAACACAAACAGGACCAGTAAGAATAACAGTAACCCTAACACAAACAGAACCAGTAACAATAACAGTAACCCTAACACAAACAGAACCAGTAACAATAACAGTAACCCTAACACAAAACAGAACCAGTAACAATAACAGTAACCCTAACACAAACAGAACCAGTAACAATAACAGTAACCCTAACACAAACAGAACCAGTAACAATAACAGTAACCCTAACACAAACAGAAACAGTAACAATAACAGTAACCCTAACACAAACAGAACCAGTAACAATAACAGTAACCCTAACACAAACAGAACCAGTAACAATAACAGTAACCCTAACACAAACAGAACCAGTAACAATAACAGTAACCCTAACACAAACAGAACCAGTAAGAATAACAGTAACCCTAACACAAACAGAAACAGTAACAATAACAGTAACCCTAACACAAACAGAACCAGTAACAATAACAGTAACCCTAACACAAAGAGAACCAGTAAGAATAACAGTAACCCTAACACACACAGAACCAGTAACAATAACAGTAACCCTAACACAAACAGATCCAGTAAGAATAACAGTAACCCTAACACACACAGAACCAGTAACAATAACAGTAACCCTAACACAAACAGAACCAGTAAGAATAACAGTAACCCTAACACAAACAGAAACAGTAACAATAACAGTAACCCTAACACACACAGAACCAGTAACAATAACAGTAACCCTACACAAACAGATCCAGTAAGAATAACAGTAACCCTAACACAAACAGAAACAGTAACATAACAGTAACCTAAACACAACAGAAACAGTAACAATAACAGTAACCTAACTACAAACACAGAACAGAACAGTAACAATAACAGTAACCCTAACACAAACAGACCATAACAATAACAGTAACCTAACACAACAGAACCAGTAACAATAACAGTAACCCCTAACACAAACAGAACCAGTAAGAATAACAGTAACCCTAACACAAACAGAACCAGTAATAACAGTAACCCTAACACAAACAGAACCAGTAACAATAACAGTAACCCTAACACAAACAGAACCAGTAACAATAACAGTAACCCTAACACAACAGAACCAGTAACAATAACAGTAACCCTAACACAAACAGAACCAGTAACAATAACAGTAACCCTAACAAAACAGAAACAGTAACAATAACAGTAACCCTAACACAAACAGAACCAGTAACAATAACAGTAACCCTAACACAAAGAGAACCAGTAACAATAACAGTAACCCTAACACAAACAGAACCAGTAACAATAACAGTAACCCTAACACAAACAGAACCAGTAACAAAACAGTAACCCTAACACAAACAGAACCAGTAACAATAAAAGTAACCCCTAACACAAACAGAACCAGTAACAATAACAGTAACCAACACAAAACAGAAACAGTAACAATAACAGTAACCCTAACACAAACAGAACCAGTAACAATAAAGTACCCTAACACACAGAACCAGTAACAATAACAGTAACCCTAATACAAACAGAACCAGTAACAATAACAAAACAGAACCAGTAAGAACTAACAGTAACCCTAACGCAGAGAGAACCAGTAACCCGAACACAGACAGAACCAGTAAGATAACAGTAACCCTAACACAGACAGAACCAGTAACCCTAACACAAACCGAACCAGTAAGAATAACAGTAACCCTAACACAAACAGAACCAGTAAGTAATAACAGTTACCCTAACACAAAACAGAAACAGTAAGAATACAGTAACCGAACACACACAGAACCAGTAAGAATAACAGTAACCCTAACACAAAACAGAACCAGTAAGAATAACAGTAACCCTAACCAAAAAACAGCCAGTAAGAATAACAGTAACCCTAACACAACAGAACCAGTAAGAATACAGTAACCCTAACACAAACAGGACCAGTAAGAATGACAGTAACCCTAACACACACAGAACCAGTAAGAATAACAGTAACCCTAACATAAACAGAAACAGTAACAATAACAGTAACCCTAACACAAACAGGACCAGTAAGAATAACAGTAACCTAACACAAACAGAACCAGTAACAATAACAGTAACCCTAACACACAACAGAACCAGTAACAATAACAGTAACCCTAACACAAACAGAACCAGTAACAATAACAGTAACCCTAACAACAAACAGAACCAGTAACAATAAGTAACTACTACACAACAACCCCCAGTAACAAAAACAGTAACCCTAACACAAACAGAACCAGTAACAATAACAGTAACCCTAACACAAACAGAACCAGTAACAATAACAGTAACCCTAACACAAACAGAACCAGTAAGAATAACAGTAACCCTAACACAAACAGAAACAGTAACAATAACAGTAACCCTAACACAAAGAGAACCAGTAACAATAACAGTAACCCTAACACAAACAGAACCAGTAACAATAACAGTAACCCTAACACAAAGAGAACCAGTAACAATAACAGTAACCCTAACACAAACAGAACCAGTAACAATAACAGTAACCCTAACACAAACAGAACCAGTAACAATAACAGTAACCCTAACACAAACAGAACCAGTAACAATAAAAGTAACCCTAATACAAACAGAACCAGTAACAATAACACAAACAGAACCAGTAAGAATAACAGTAACCCTAACGCAGACAGAACCAGTAACCCGAACACAGACAGAACCAGTAAGAATAACAGTAACCCTAACACAGACAGAACCAGTAACCCTAACACAAACCGAACCAGTAAGAATAACAGTAACCCTAACACAAACAGAACCAGTAAGAATAACAGTAACCCTAACATAAACAGAAACAGTAACAATAACAGTAACCCTAACACAAACAGAACCAGTAAGAATAACAGTAACCCTAACACAAACAGGACCAGTAAGAATAACAGTAACCCTAACAGAACCAGTAAGAATAACAGTAACCCTAACATAAACAGAAACAGTAACAATAACAGTAACCCTAATACAAACAGAACCAGTAAGAATAACAGTAACCCTAACACAAACAGAACCAGTAAGAATAACAGTAACCCTAACACAAACAGAACCAGTAAGAATAACAGTAACCCTAACATAAACAGAAACAGTAACAATAACAGTAACCCTAACACAAACAGAACCAGTAAGAATAACAGTAACCCTAACACAAACAGAACCAGTAAGAATAACAGTAACCCTAACACAAACAGGACCAGTAAGAATAACAGTAACCCTAACACACACAGAACCAGTAAGAATAACAGTAACCCTAACATAAACAGAAACAGTAACAATAACAGTACCAGTAAGAATAACAGTAACCCTAACACAAACAGAACCAGTAAGAATAACAGTAACCCTAACACAAACAGAACCAGTAACAATAACAGTAACCCTAACACAAACAGAACCAGTAACAATAACAGAAACACAAACAGAACCAGTAACAATAACAGTAACCCTAACACAAACAGAACCAGTAACAATAACAGTAACCCTAACACAAACAGAACCAGTAACAATAACAGTAACCCTAACACAAACAGAAACAGTAACAATAACAGTAACCCTATACACACACAGAACCAGTAACAATAACAGTAACCCTAACACAAACAGAACCAGTAACAATAACAGTAACCCTAACACAAACAGAACCAGTAACAATAACAGTAACCCTAACACAAACAGAACCAGTAAGAATAACAGTAACCCTAACACAAACAGAAACAGTAACAATAACAGTAACCCTAACACAAACAGAACCAATAACAATAACAGTAACCCTAACACAAAGAGAACCAGTAACAATAACAGTAACCCTAACACAAACAGAACCAGTAACAATAACAGTAACCCTAACACAAACAGAACCAGTAACAATAACAGTAACCCTAACACAAACAGAACCAGTAACAATAACAGTAACCCTAACACAAACAGAACCAGTAACAATAACAGTAACCCTAACACAAACAGAACCAGTAACAATAACAGTAACCCTAACACAAACAGAAACAGTACCAATAACAGTAACCCTAACACAAACAGAACCAGCAACAATAACAGTAACCCTAACACAAACAGAACCAGTAACAATAAAAGTAACCCTAATACAAACAGAACCAGTAACAATAACACAAATAAACCAAGAAAAAACCAGTAAGAATAACAGTAACCCTAACGCAGACAGAACCAGTAACCCGAACACAGACAGAACCAGTAAGAATAACAGTAACCCTAACACAGACAGAACCAGTAACCCTAACACAAACAGAACCAGTAAGAATAACAGTAACCCTAACACAAACAGAACCAGTAAGAATAACAGTAACCCTAACACAAACAGAACCAGTAAGAATAACAGTAACCCTAACATAAACAGAAACAGTAACAATAACAGTAACCCTAACACAAACAGAACCAGTAAGAATAACAGTAACCCTAACACAAACAGGACCAGTAAGAATAACAGTAACCCTAACAGAACCAGTAAGAATAACAGTAACCCTAACACAAACAGAACCAGTAAGAATAACAGTAACCCTAACACAAACAGAACCAGTAAGAATAACAGTAACCCTAACACAAACAGAACCAGTAAGAATAACAGTAACCCTAACACAAACAGAACCAGTAAGAACAGACAGTAACCCTAAGACAAACAGTAAACCAGTAAGAAGAACAGTAACCCTAACACAAACAGAACCAGTAACAATAACAGTAACCCTAACACAAACAGGACCAGTAAGAATAACAGTAACCCTAACACACACAGAACCAGTAACCCGAACACAGACAGAACCAGTAAGAATAACAGTAACCCTAACACAGACAGAACCAGTAACCCTAACACAAACAGAACCAGTAACAATAACAGAAACCCAAAACACAGAACAGAACAGTAACCCTAAACAAACAGAACCAGTAACAATAACAGTAACCCTAACACAAACAGAACCAGTAACAATAACAGAAACACAAACAGAACCAGTAACAATAACAGTAACCCTAAAACACACAGAACCAGTAACAATAACAGTAACCCTAACACAAACAGAACCAGTAACAATAACAGAAACACCAACAGAACCAGTAACAATAACAGTAACCCTAACACACACAGAACCAGTAACAATAACAGTAACCCTAACACAAACAGAACCAGTAACAATAACAGTAACCCTAACACAAACAGAACCAGTAACAATAACAGTAACCCTAACACAAACAGAACCAGTAAGAATAAAATTATAACAGTAACACAAACAGAACCAGTAACAATAACAGTAACCCTAACACAAACAGAACACGTAACATTAACAGTAACACTAACACAAACAGAACCACTAAGAATAACAGTAACCCTAACAATAACCATACCCTAGACCTAACCCTAATACAAACATAAACAGTTAATGTAACCCTAACATTAGCCCTTCAGAATCAGCAAGTCTAACTGTGACACTAATCCTAACAGTAACTAAACCCTAGAAGTAACCCTAAACCTAGTCCTAACACAAACATAAACAGTTAATGTCACCCTACCAGTAAGCCAAACAGTGACCCTAGCC
Source organism: Leptobrachium leishanense (assembly GCA_009667805.1). Classification (NCBI taxonomy): domain Eukaryota; kingdom Metazoa; phylum Chordata; class Amphibia; order Anura; family Megophryidae; genus Leptobrachium; species Leptobrachium leishanense. Next base: position 14,123,359 of record CM019067.1, on the reverse strand, counting down.
CTAACAATCCAATTCTAGAAGTAACCCTAACTAACATTTGGGGGTGTAAGAGTGAGTATTGGATGTAGTAAAAAGGTTGGAGGAGGTGAATAAAGGGGGTTTAAAGGGGGATAGGGGTATAGAGTGGTATAGGAGCTAAAAATATGCACGCTTGCACTTTCTCAGACACATCTTAAAATTATTGGATTTTTGTCCAGAAATAGCGGATCGATCTGATTCAGCAATTTCAAAACATTCCGAAATCCGAAAATTTGGTTTCTGAAATGAAACGAAATTTTGCGCTGTGTACATGTCTAACCGTCAACAATATTTCACATGGTTAAAAGGATTTCCAGTCTTTCTAGTGGTCGTCCTCGCACCCTGTCCCAGTTCATTAATCGAGGAAACACTTTATAAACATTGCTTTCTAAAGTGCTAGTCGCTAAAATGATGTGTGTGTCGTTGAGGCGTGAAAAGTGTTTGTTTATTTCTCCTTTTTTTCTCTGACTTGGACTGTGTCTCCGTATTCCGATTTTAGCCCAGAATAAACAGCCGCACTCAAATCTGTTTCCTTTAAACAGATCACTAACAGCGCTGGGTGTAAAATCTGAACCTGGGTGACGGGTTATTATTCGAGGAAGAAAATGATTTACTACTATTTACATCAATAGATACTCCATGTTCTCCAGGATAGAATCATCACTGAGTATTTACCAAACAGTACAGAAACAGCAATGAGACGGCACCCAGCTATAAAGGAGGCGCAAGGTCCAGTTTTCTTTTGTCAATGTTTTGGAAGCATTTGCCAAACTACATCTAAAATAAACGTACTAAACTGATCCAAATATAACCTGATGTAATTCTGCTTCGGATGACTGGAAAAATTGCACCTTACTGTGCTCTGCAAATTCCCTAAACTTAAACAAGCAGAATTAGTAGCCCTAATACCAAACATAACAGTAACTCTAATAGTAATCCTAACCCTAACAATAGCCCTAACCCTAAAACAAGCCGAATTAGTAACCCTAATACCAAACATAACAGTAACTCTAATAGTAATCCTAACCCGAACAATAGCCCTAACCCTAAAACAAGCAGAATTAGTAATCCTAACCATAACAGTAACTCTAATAGTAATCCTAACCCTTACAATAGCCCTAACCTTAAAACAAGCAGAATTAGTAACCCTGATCCCAACCATAACAGTAACTCTAATAGTAATCTTAACCCAAACCCTAACAGTAACCCTAATCATAACCATAACTGTAACTTTAATAGTAATCCTAACCCTAGCAATAACCCTAACCCTAAAACAATCAGAATTAGTAACCCTAATCCCAACATAACAGTAACTCTAATAGTAAGCCTAACCATAACAATAGCCCTAACCCTAAAACAGGCAGAATTAGTAACCCTAATCCCAACCATAACAGTAACTCTAAATGTATAATCCTAACCCTAACAATAGCCCTAACCCTAAAACAAGCAGAATTAGTAATCCTAACCATAGCAGTAATTTTAATAGTAATATTATCCCAAACCCTAACAGTAACCCTAATCCTAACCATAACTGTAATTTTAATAGTAATCCTAACCCTAACAATAGCCCTAACCCTAAAACAAGCAGAGTTAGCAATCCCAACCATAACAGTAACTCTAATAGTAATCCTAACCCTAACAATAGCCCTAACCCTAAAACAAGCAGAATTAGTAATCCTAACCATAGCAATAATTTTAATAGTAATATTATCCCAAAACCTAACAGTAACCCTAATCCTAACCATAACTGTAACTTTAATAGTAATCCTAACCCTAACAATAGCCCTAACCCTAAAACAAGCAGAGTTAGTAATCCTAACCATAACAGTAACTCTAATAGTAATCCTAACCCTAACAATAGCCCTAACACTAAAACAAGCAGAATTAGTAACCATAATCCTAACCTAACATAACTCTATTAGTAATTTTATCCCAAACCTTCACAGTAACCCTATAAATAACTCTAATAGTAATCTTAACCCAAACCATAACAGTAGCCTTAACCCTATAAGTAACTCTAATAGTAATCCTAACAATAGTCCTAACCCTAAAACAAACAGAATTAGTAATCCTAATCCTAACCATAACAGTAATCTTATCCATAATAGTAATCCTAACCCTAAAAGCAGGCCTAACCCTGACCGTAAAACAAGAAGAATATTTCATTCTCAACAACAACACTAACTCTAATTCATAGAAACATAGAAACATAGAAAAATGTCGGCAGATAAGAACCTTTCGGCCCATCTAGTCTGCCCAATTACATGGATACTTTACCTGGATTTATCTTTTGTTTAGGATAGCCTTATGCCTATCCCATGCTTGCTTAAATTCAATCACTGTTTTGGCCTCTACCACTTCTACTGGAAGACTGTTCCATGTATCCACCACCCTCTCAGTAAAATAATGCTTCCTGATGTTACTTTTAAACCTTTGGCCCTCTAATCTAAGACTATGTCCTCTTGTTTTGCTACTTTGTTTCCTTTTAAATATACTCCCTTCCTCTACCTTGTGGATTCCCTTTACGTATTTAAATGTTTCTATCATATCTCCTCTGTCTCGTCTTTTTTCCAAGCTGTACATGTTAAGATCATTAAGCCTTTGCTGGTAACTTTTCTCCTTCAAGCCGTACACCATTTTAGTAGCCCTTCTCTGAACTCTCTCTAAGATGTCTATATCCTTCTGGAGATACGGTCTCCAGTACTGCACACAGTACTCCAAGTGAGGTCTCACCAGTGCTCTGTACAGTGGCATGAGCACTTCCCTTTTCCTACTGCTAATACCTCTCCCTACACAACCAAGCATTCTGCCAGCATTTCCTGCTGCTCTATTACATTGACTACTTACCCTTAGATCCTCTGAAATAATAACCCCTAAATCCCAACCCTCAGATGTATCAAATATTCTATATTCAGCCCTTGGGTTTTTACGTCCCAGGTGCATTATCTTGCACTTATCCACATTAAAACTCAATTGCCACAACTCCCACCATCTAACTATAACAATAACCCTAACACTAAAGTGACCCTAACAGTAATCTTAACCAAAACCTTAACAGTAGCCCTAACTCTAACAGTAACACTAATAGTGATCCTAATCCTGACAATAGCCCTAACCCTAAAATAAGATGAATATTTCTCAACAGCAAGCCTAACCCTAATTCTAAATACAACCCTAAAAAGTAACCCTAATAGAAATCTTAACCTGAACCCTAACAATAGCCGTAACTCTATAACTCTAAAAGTAATCCTATCCCTAACAGTATCCATAACCCTAAAACAAGCCAAATTAGTAACCCTAATCCTAACCATATCAGAAACCCTAACCCTAATAATAATCCTAACCCTAAAAGTAGACCTAACCCTGATTGTAATTCTAACCCTAAGAGAAGCCTCAAGCATAAATGAAGCAGAATTTGTAACCATAACCGTAATCCTAACCATAACAGTTACCCTAACCCTAATAGTAATCCCATCCATAACCCTAACAGTGACCCTAATAGTAGTCCTATCCATAACCCTAACAGTAACCCTAACCCTAATAGTAATCCCATCCAAAACCCTAACAGTGACCCTAATAGTAATCCTAACCCTAAGAGTAGACCTAACCCTAATTGTAATTCTAACCCAAAGAGTAGCCCCAAGCCTAAAAAAAGCAGAATTAGTAACTATAACCGTAATCCTAACCCTAACACTAACCCTAACTAACTTCGATTATGGGTAGGTATACATAGAAGGGTTTTTGGGGTAATAATATGTGTGTCTCCAAATTTTCCAATTTTTCTGAACTGATCTAATATTGGATCTGATATTTTCCAAATCGGCCCGAATCTGCAATTTCCAAATCAGAAATGCTAACGAATTTGAAATATTTCTATTTCGAAATTTGCCTATCACAAATGAAATTTTTGTCCGTGCACACGTATTTACCAGAGACTCATCGAATAAATTCTCCCCTAGCTTCACTTTCAACAAGTTTAATGTCACGTCTACAGAAGTCAATGAGATACTGCACCTTATCGGTCACGTTTATCTCAGCTCCTTGGCCGATGAGTGCTCTCATTGTCTCATTGTGTCCATTGGCCGCGGCCAGGTGGAGGCATGTTCTTCCTCGACCGTCTTTTACATGCAGCTGAGATGTCGACTTACTTAGGAGCAGACCTACGACTGCCGTGTGACCGTTCTGGGCTGCGAGGTGTATTGGTGTGGAACCCTCCATGGAGATAGAAAAGGATAAATGTGATTATTTGCCATTTTTTCAACATGAAAACAGACACAAGGGCAGTAAAGATTATTACCTGTCGGCTTGAGGCGGAGTCGGCTTGAACTCCTTGGCAATTCAATAACAGACGTACAAGACTTTCATGGCCAGACTGAGAAGCTAAATGCAATGGTGTGTATCCCGACTTGGGTGGGGGGGACACACATAATATAAGATTAATTACATTTCACAATCCTTTGAGAAAACTGTATACAATCACTACAAAATAAGCAAGGTTTGTCTACTTTCTTATATGAAGTATCTATATGTGAATGCTTACAATATAATATGTAACTGTCAAGGGACATGTTTTTCTTTTTAGAGCTGTTTGATCTTTTTCATGTTTAAAGTTAAGGATTCCTTTAAGTGGGCTTGGTTGTGTAGCTAGTGGGTAGCACTGCCCACTAACATCCAGTCTTTCCTGGGTATGGGAATTAGCCACTTCCTTGTTGCAAAGGCTGCTTGAAGAGACTGTTTTCAGTGTGTTGCATAACTCCTCAAGATAACTCCTTAACTGTATGTGGTCTAAGAGGCGCACACGGTAATTTACCTCTGTATTTCATGTTGTTTTATATCACTTTACATGGACAATGTGATCTGTTAATGATGTAACTGGATTTATCCTATCTCTGTTGGAAAGAGATGTTCATTTTGCATGAGAGACTTGTAAAGGACTGTGTTTATGAACATTTTAAACCTTACATGGTTTTTATATTTCTTGTAGTTTTCACGGTGTCAGCTAAAAAGCGAGACAGAATAAAAGAGTGAAAATACATTCGTATGAAACATGCCATTTCTTTAGACCTGTGCAGCTATATAATTAGTAAATAGCCCAGATAATGTACGATTTACAGCACGAATCGACAAGAACGTGTAACATGTATAACGACCTGTAAATCTTTAGAAGGAAATTGGGAGAATGTTACAACTTCCTATGAATGACGTTTATTAATTCATAAAGTGCACATAGTTCCCAAAATTAAATATATTGAAAAATATGACTGTGGTAAAAAAGAAGGGTAAGAAGGCGGCACCACGGCTTCTCTTCGGCTTCCGGTGTTATATGAACATACAAGCCTGAGCATATTTCTCCGGAATCAGGAGTTTCCGGATGGGCACAGATTGTGCAGACATACCGCTTCATTCCTGCTCACCATTTTATGGTTTTGTCGAGTGACTCTGCATTCGTCAGCTTTACTTTGGGTGAGGGGAGGCCCCATCCTTACTTAAGAGGAGTTATTTATTCCGTTTTAAAGCCTTTGATGTGAGTGCTGCCATTTTGATGCAATAATGTGCCTGGCGATGGAATATTTTCAGCTATACAGCAATCTTTCTCCATCCTGCCCAAAACAGCCACCAGAATGCAAAATAATCCCTGGAGCCCCCCCAAATAAATTTATTGACGAACAGAAAAACTACGGAGTCCTTAAAAAACCCATTATCCCGGTCATTGCCTTCAATCCCCATTCAAGGCCGATACCTACACAGCAATGTATCTCATAACTTGAGTAACAGGAAGGCCAGAGCAGAGGCGTGTTCAAGAGTAGGGCCGCCCTAGGCGCTCCAAATACTGCTTAACCCCTGAAACTCCCCATAAAAAGAAATATGCCAACATAAAATGCTATCCTATTGATAGGTTGATAAAAAAAAACAGCTTTAAAAACTACACGTTAAAAACTCACATCTTTAACAAAGCTGCTACAATTCCGCAACTAATTTGACACCGGTTCAATTCGACTTTGATGCTCCAAATTTGTCCGAGACTGAATTGAACTCTTAACTCTTAAGGCCAAACTGTAGTGTCTTTCAACATAGGGTTATGGTTAGGATTTAGTAGGGATGTGCGTTTTCGGGTTTCGGAATTTTCATGAAATTTCCCGATTCGTGCATTCGGATTCGCACGATTTTTGGAAAATTTTCCTATCCGAAAACGGCAGATCCGAACAAATTTTCGTGCCGAAACGAAAATTTTTCGGAATTTTCGAATGGACTAGAAATGTGTAAAATCGAAATTCATTTTCGTTCCATTCGTGATTTCGGCTCCATTCCTGATTTCGGTTCCATTTCGGTAATTTCAGACATCGTATTTATATCGCTGATACTGTAATTAAATTTTGTATCATTCCCATCTCAATGTATCCTTCCTGGAAATCCAGAGAAATCTCAATGTATCCTTCTTGTAAAACATGAGAAATCTCAATGTTTCTTTCCTGGAAAACCAGAGAAATCTCAATGTATCCTTCTTGTAAAACCAGAGAAATCTCAATGTATCCTTCTTGTAAAACCAGAGAAATCTCAATGTATCCTTCTTGTAAACATGAGAAATCTCAATGTATCCTTCTTGTAAAACATGAGAAATCTCAATGTATCCTTCTTGTAAACATGAGAAATCTCAATGTATCCTTCTTGTAAAACCAGAGAAATCTCAATGTATCCCTCTTGTAAACATGAGAAATCTCAATGTATCCTTCTTGTAAAAGCAGAGAAATCTCAATGTATCCTTCTTGTAAAACCAGAGAAATCTCAATGTATCCTTCCTGGGAAACCAGAGAAATCTCAATGTATCCTTCTTGTAAAACATGAGAAATCTCAATGTATCCTTCCTGGAAAACCAGAGAAATCTCAATGTATCCTTCTTGTAAAACATGAGAAATCTCAATGTATCCTTCCCGGGAAATCAGAGAAATCTCAATGTATCCTTCTTGTAAAACATGAGAAATCTCAATGTATCCTTCTTGTAAAACATGAGAAATCTCAATGGAAGAATTATCGTATCGGCAGAATTATCGTATCCGAAAAACCATTAGTTTAAGTCAAAACGAATAAACACTTTGAAACGAGGAGAACAGACGTTCCGAAAATTTCCGAAATCACGAAAAAAAAGTCGATAGGAAACGAACCGAAACGAAAATCGGTTGAAACGAGTCGAAACGAATATTTACAAAATCCGAACGAACCGAACCGAATCGAACCGAAAAAAAAAATCGGTGCACAAGCCTAGGATTTAGGCTAGGGTCAAACGAAAGCATTTTTACACGCGAACGTAAAAAAGTGCGTCCGAACGCATTGACGGATTTTTTCACGGAATTCGCCAAAACGGTCAGACGATGCGCATTTTCGTGCGTGATTTTTTACGGATCCAAACCAGGAAACTTTGGGTGTCTGGACGTTATGTTGGCCGGACATGAGCAGGGTCTGACGTCTCCAAATCACACACACACACCGCTATGCCGACGCAGCGCACTCTGTACGTCCGTACTAGCGGTTTTGCGTTCTCGAAAAAATGCGTTCATTTTCCACTTGCGTTGCGCGGCCGGACTTTCGTGCGACCGTACTTCGTATATTGGCCGTCATTGCCCGTCATTTGCTGCTAGTGCGGCCGTGATTAAGTGCGCCAGAACGCACGTTAAAAGTGCGCTGGTCTGACCCTAGCCTTAGGGTTAGGGAGGGTTAGAAATTAACATGCAGGGTATCAGATGTTTGCGCCCGCCTTTGAGGAACTTCACTCCAAGGCCCAATTCAGTACCATGTAATATTTCCAGCACACGGCAAAATCATTCAATGGCTTTATTCCATCACAAGCCACAGGACAGGGTTAGAAATTAGGCTTAGGTTACTATTTGTGCTTGGTTTAGGGTTAGGACGTGGCAGAATCTGTTACCTGAAGCAAAATTGGAGCAAAATGTTAGGGTTAGGGTTAACCCTAACCCTAAATGTAACCCTAACCCTAAAACAAGGACAAACAGTAAGCATAGCTGTAAGCGTAACCCTAACCCAAAAACAAGGATAAACAGTAACCCTAACCCTAAATGTAACCCTAAAACAAGAACAAACAGTAACCCTAAAACAAGGACAAACAGTAACCCTCCCTAACCCTAAATGTAACCCGAAAACAAGAACAAACAGTAACCTGAAAACAAGGAAAAACAGTAACCATAGCCTTAAATGTAACCCTAAAACAAGAACAAACAGTAACCCTAAACCTAAAACAAGAACAAACAGTAACCCTAACCCTGAAACAGGGACAAACAGTAACCCTACCCCTAAATGTAACCCTACAACTAAAACAAGGACAAACAGTAACCCTAACCCTAAAACAAGAACAAACAGTAACCCTAACCCTGAAACAGGGACAAACAGTAACCCTACCCCTAAATGTAACCCTAAAACTAAAACAAGGACAAACAGTAACCCTAACCCTAACACAAAAACAAACAGTAACCCTAACCCTAAAACAAGAACAAACAGTAACCCTAACCCTGAAACAAGGACAAACAGTAACCCTAACCCTAAATGTAACCCTAACCTTAAAACAAGGACAGACAGTAACATAACCCTAAAATGTAACCATAAAACTAAAACAAGAACAAACAGTAACCGTAACCCTAAATGTAACCCTAATCCTAAAACAAGGACAAACAGTAACCCTAACTCTAAATGAAACTCTAAAACAAGGACAAACAGTAACCATAGCCCTAAATATAACCCTAAAACGAGGACAAACAGTAACCCTACCCAAAATGTGACAAACATTAACTCTAACTCCAAATGTAACCCTAACCCTAAAACAAGGACAAACAGTAACCCTAAAACATGGACAAACAGTAAACCTAACCATAAATGTAACCCGAACCCTAAAACAAGGACAAACAGTAACCCTAACCCTAAATGTAACCCTAAAAAAAGAACAAACAGTAACCCTAACCCTAAATGTAACCCTAAAGCAAGGACAAACAGTAACCATAGCCCTAAATGTAACCCTAAAACTAAAACATGGACAAGCAGTAAACCCTAACCTTAAATGTAACCCTAATCCTAAAACAAGGACAAACAGTAACCCTAACCCTAAATGGAACTCTAAAACAAGGACAAACAGTAACCCTACCCTAAATGTAACCCTAAAACTAAAACAAGGACAAACAGTAATATTACCCCTAAATGTAACCCTAAAACTAAAACAAGGACAAACAGTAACCCTACCCCTAAATGTAACCCTAAAACTAAAACAAGGACAAATAGTAACCCTAAAACAAGAACAAACAGTAACCCTAAAAAAAGGACAAACAGTAACCCTAACCCTAAATGTAACCCTAACCTTAAAACAAGGACAGACAGTAACCATAACCCTAAAATGTAACCATAAAACTAAAACAAGAACAAGCAGTAACCCTAACCCTGAAACAAGGACAAACATTAACCCTAACCCTAAATGTAACCATAACCTTAAAACAAGGACAAACAGTAAACCCTAACCTTAAATGTAACCCTAATCCTGAAACAAGGACAAACAGTAACCCTAACCCTAAATGTAACCCTAACCCTAAAAAAAGGACAAACAGTAACCCTCCCTAACCCTAAATGTAACCCTAAAACAAGGACAAACAGTAACCCTACCCAAAATGTAACCCTAAAACTAAAACAAGGACAAACCGTAACCCTAACTCTAAATGTAACCCTAAAACAGGGACAAACAGTAACCCTAACCCTAAATGTAACTCTAAAACTAACAGGGACAAACAATAACCCTAACCCTACCCTTAAATGTAACCCTAAAACAAAAAAAAAGGACAAACATTAACCCTAACTCCAAATTTAACCCTAACCCTAAAACAAGGACAAACAATAACCCTAAAACATGGACAAACCTAACCATAAATGTAACCCTAACCCTAAAACAAAGACAAACAGTAACCCTAACCGTAAATGTAACCCTATCCCTAAAACATGGACAAACAGTAAACCTAACCCTAAATGTAACCCTAACCCTAAAACAAAGACAAAAATTAACCCTAACCCTATATGTAACCCTAACCCGAAAACAAAGACAAACAGTAAATCTAACCATAAAACAAGGATAAACAGTAACCCTAACCCTAAGAGTAACCCAAACCCTAAAACAAGGACAAACAGTAACCCTAAAACAAGGATAAACAGTAACCCTAACCTTAAGAGTAACCCAAACCCTAAAACAAGGACAAACAGCAACCTCAACTCTAAATGTAACCCTAAAACTAAAGCAAGGACAAACAGTAACCCTAACACTAATTTCTAACTATGGCTCCAATGAGGCTCCATTTCGGCCAGATGGATAAATTCGACTGCGGACCAGTTTGAAGCGTCAAGGTTCGGTCGCAGCCGAATTGAACAGGTGTCCAATTAGGCCACAGCTAAACTAAAGCACTTGTTACAGATATGACATGTTTCTTGTGACGTAGTTATAGTAAACCCATAAAACTATGAAGCCAAATAAAATGATCGGGGCCATTTCAGTCAACAAAAATGTAATTTAGCAGAAATTCAGAAGTGTCTTATTTACACTGAGTGTTTTATAACAACATTTAAAAGATGGTAATATAAATATAAATCTTATTACATGGTACTGATGGCATTTTTATGGTTTCTCTCATTTTTCACACAGAAAGATACAAATTCAGCATAAATTCAAATTGTCTTACAGGAAGAGTCACCTGACACCCTGATTTATTCATATTATCGTTTGCTGGATTGATCTTACCTCTCCTCCTGGTTCCTTCAAACACGGTGTGTCCGAAGATGTTTTTGGGGCTTCGCTCAGCACCGATGCCGGCACTTTGGTTAGAATTTCTCTCGCAAACTCCATCTGTCCATGGTGAGCTGCGACATGGAGCGCCGTCAGACCCGTCTGAAGAGGAAACGCAAGCCATTACTATAGGGGTTATTCAAAGAGCGCCGAATTGGCCACCGAATTGCACTGAGTGGAAAATTTCCCCATACAGTGCAATTTCGTGGACATTCGGCTATTCAAAAAGCAAACGATTCGCCAAATATTAGCGATTTGCTAGCGAAATACAATGCAATTCGGCAGCAGTGAAATACCCCATAGAGAAGCAATGGTTAATCTATTCACAGACACTGAACAGCAGAGAAATGTCAGTGAAATGCCCTGATGTTCGGTGGTTTCATTCAGCAGCTTTAATCAGGCGAATCCCATAGGTTTCAATGTAAAAAATATTCCCGTTTTTATTCAATATCTAATAAATCGTTTATTTTTATAATTTACAGCAAAAATGTTCTATATTTATTTTTTAGAATTTTTTTTAGGCATTTTTCGGGATTGATTGATTTGATTTTTTTTAAAATAGCACGATGACGTCAGTTTGGGAGCTAACCCCTAGCTGCCACCTATGGTGGAGATAGGGGGTTCCAATGAACCCCTTTCTCCAGATCCATGGCACCTAGGGATTAATGTTGGGTATCATTGGAATGGCCAGAGCATGGCCTTTCCAATGATATCAAACATGACAATTCTAAATGTGAAAAAAAAGGTTAAAAATAAAAAAATGAAAAATAAAAAAAAGGATTTTTTTTTGCTTGTTTTATTAATGCAGCAATATTGTTCCCATTTCAATTATAATGTGAACAATGATGCTGCACTGACGATTTTTTCTATGGGGGGCGTTTGCTAAAAATCATGTAATTTTCCCCCAAAAAAATGTAACGAGTCCCCATTTCAAATTTTTTTAACAAGTGCAACTCATAGAAAATATAACCGCAAACGCTCACATGATAAAATGTGAAACAAAACCACTTTACACACTGTAGATTATGAAAATTCTAATTTTATTGCATTATTTTGGTTATAATATACAGGCAGGACATGACGTATACATATATTTATGATATATTATGAATCTGCCGAGTCTGTCAAAGAACGATAAATAATTTTTCTGGGTCATATAATAAAATGTAACTGCAAATAAGCGTTTAAACATGATGAGCAAAACCGGTAAAAATGAGCTCAGCACAGAGGTGTGAAACGGCTCAGCAGCGAAAAGGGTTGGGGAAAAAAAAATTCTGAATTTTTTTTGGCAGAAAAATGCCTAAAAGATCCTAAACAAAAAAAAACAATAAATAAAGAGACTTTTTGCTGCAGAATAAAATAATGAACGGTTTATTAGATATTGAATTAAAACGGGAATATTTTTAACATTGAAACCTATGGGATTCGCTTGAATCAACCTGCCGAATTAGGCTAAGGTCAGACGAACGCAGTTTTAACGTGCGTTTAGCCGCACGAAATCACGGCCGTGCTAGCAGCAAATGACGTCCAATGCCGGGGAACATACGATGAACGGCCGCACGACAGTTCGTCCGTGCAACGCAAGTGTCAAACGAACGCATTTTTTCTAGAACGTCAAACCGCTACTACTGACGTACAGAGTGCGCTGCGTCCGCATAGCGGCGTGTGTGTGTGATTGGGAGACGTCAGACGCTGCTAATGTCCGGCCAACATAACGTCCAGACGCAAAAAGTGTTTTATTGATGATCCGTACAAAATCACGGACGAAAATGCGCATCGTATGACCGCTATCGCGTATTCCGTGAAAAATACGTCCATTCGTTCGACCGCACTTTTTCACGGACGATGCGAAAAATACATTCGTCTGACCCTAGCCTTAAACCACCGAACAGCAGGGCAGTTCAGCAACTTTTCAAGGTGCCTCTGAATAGACGAACCATTGCTTCTCTATGAGGGATTTCACTGCCGCCGAACAGGCACCGTACATGCAGATAATTCGCAAACATTGGGCGAATTACCTGCTCTCTGAATAGCCGAATGGTCCCTAAATGTCACCGTACACTGAATTTCAGTGTCCAGTTATATTTCCGGGCCAGATCGTCTCTCTCTCTGAATAACCCCTTATATCTTTTTTATTATTTATTTCTTATACACTTTTTTTTTTGTGCCTACGGACTCTTGAGATGCAAATCGGACTAGCACGCACGGTCCATTGCGGGATTCGGGCGATCATGTGAACAGTAACAGCCTGAGACCCCAGAAGGATTGCAGCAGGAGCTGATTGCAATCCCGGAAGACCTCGGCTTTGGAAGGCTGTCACAACCCCTAGGGAAAACCAGGAAGGAGCAGGAGGGGGGGGGGAGAGCTCAGTACGAAATGACTATTAAAATTCAACCCGAATTGTGACAGTGGTTAGAGTGTCCAGGAAATCGTGCATTTTGGTCACTGATGGCTTTTAAAAGACGCTGGTCAGGTTCTTCTCTTGGCCAGCCCAGAGGTCAAATTAAGTGAGAAGACCAAGAAACGCAGTTCTCCCACTATTTTAACAGGAGGAACGGAGTTCCCATTTGCTTGATATTCCGGAAAGCTGTCAGGCCCGATTTTACAAAATATCTATATTTAAAAGGTGTTTCTAGGATTTGGGTACATTATGAATGCACAGAAACCACAAATTCTGTATTTGATCGAGTAAGGGCTTTCTCGTAAATAAAGAAGCACTGCAGCAGCTCCATCTTTGTTTTGACAGGAATCAGGGAGGGACAGAGATCCTGGTGGGTTCCCACACATTGTTTTAGGATCTGTCCCCCCGCGGCAGCCCTTACCTTGGTGCTGGTGATCCGTAAAGAGACGCTCCCCTTCAAGGCATCCAGGACGTTTATGTGCCCGTTTCTCGCTGCCAGGTGAATCGCTGTCATCCCTTCCTGTGAGTGGGAATAAAAGACAGGTACGGTCAATTTAAAGAACAAGATAATAGATGTGTGCGAGGATGGAGATATTGTAAAATCTCTGAGAAACAAATCTAAAATAAAGGGCTCAGTGGCGTCACTAGGGTTGGTGTCACCTGGTGCAGGCCGCACCCCCGCCCCCCCTTGTGACGCCACTGAAAGGCCTCTAATCCATCGTTTTTGCTCTTTCTTTTAAAGTGTTTTACCAGGAAGGATACATTGAGATTTCTCTCGTTTTCAATTTGGTGTTAATGTAGCGTCTCAATATGTCATCGTTAGCCCTAAGAGAAATAAGCTTAACGTCTGGCATCGATATTCCAGTCCTGACGCGAAACTGGGATGAAAAAGTTTTGATACAGAAGTTAAAGATAAACCCATTGGGCACGCATGCGCAATAGAGATGCTCACCGCCATCTTGGATTTGCCACATAAATGAGCGGAGAGACAGCAGGACCCAGGAATTAAAACAGGAGGACACTGTATTTAAACGGAGTGATATTATGAACAGATACACAGAATGAGGACGCTATACACATAGCGAGACACGTTTCTCATACTGCTATACTGTTCTTAATTTAAAATATATAAAAAAAAATATTTTTATTATTTTACTACATTTTGTCCTGGTCATTCGCTATAGGGACGGCTGAGAGTCATAGGAGATCTGGTGCTCCTTTATATGACCGGCTGCTTATCACTGGTGTCTGGTTACAGACACCGAAATATGTGAGTAAAATATTCTTCTTTATATTGGCCAGATACATTTGGGGTCACCTGCCCTATTATGCAGGAAAAACTGTTTTACGCCTATTCCCTATCAGGGCGGCTGCGGAGCGCAAAAATATCCAGCCCACTTCATGTATAAAACATAACAAGAAAAAAGGTTGTCATTGCGCTCACCCCTGTAGCTCCATGCGAAACGAAACACAATCAGAGGTTTTGGTTTACTTGAATGGCCATTAAAGTGTAAGCTCACCTGCCCCGTCACGGCACCTCTGGTCAGGTGGGTCCTAACCTAATGAAACCAAAAGCTGCTTTCTGGTGCTGCCTCTTTCCGTGTTTTCTTTTTTAATCCCAAAGTGTAAATGTTTGTGGTGAGGGTATAAATATAAACCCTTCAGTCTCCCTCATGACTGAGAAGCAACATGAGGACGTGTGGTTGCTTAGAAAGCAGCTCTTGGTTTCATTAGGTAGGAGTCACCGGCGTCACTAGGGTTGGTGTCACCCGGTGCGGGCTGCACCCCCCGCCCCCCTTGTGATGCCACTGGTAGGACTCACCTGACCAGAGGTGCTGTGACGTGGCAGGTGGGCTTACACTTTAATGCCCATTCAAGTAAACCAAAACCTCTGATGTTTTGTTTTGTATGGAGCTACAGTGGTGAGCGCAAATGACAAGTGATTGATCGATAAGTGAGGTATTACAAAGTGCCGGTGCTATTTACCGCCGGGACGTGCAAAGCAAAAATTTAGCAACTCCTGAAAGCTGGTGTTAAATGATTCTGCAAATGCTCTATAACCCCTCTAAAAATCCCATACTCGCCTCTCATCCCACGCTGAAAAAGGGCGTCCCGATCCACCGCTTCTTCTCCCCAGGAGCAGAGTGAGACTGGGAACAAATAGTTACTAGTCTCCCTCCGCGATCACTCCGCGGTCATAAGAGAGCGAGCTCACAGCTGGGACGCGCAAAGCTTCATGAAGTCCTATGCTGGTCCCGCGCTCTCAGTGTCTCCGGTTTTGGTTGGTCACACTGTCTGGAGAAAAGGCATATACTTCTCCTTCACAACCCAATATATATATTCCTTTTTAATGTATTTATTGCACCATGGGTGGTTGAGAAAATGTCTTTGCTCGGCTTGTCTAGTAATGAAGATCCTAACGTCACAAAACAATACATTCGGTTTAACGAACGCCTGGGACCACATGTATACACAACGCACCCCGTTCTCATCCGAAGCAGACGCTCCTGTTTCCAGTAGGACCTTGACCACCTCGGAATGACCCCCCGCGGCAGCCAGATGCATCGGCGTGGAGTCATTAGTCTGCGACATGAAGCAGAGAAACAAGAGTAATTAACACCAGAAGTATTTCCATTTCCCAAAAAGCAACACCTGACCTTGAAATGTCCGCGAGAACAATAGCCGCGCACAGGCGAGTGTTTATTCCAGGAAGAAACGGACTATTTTTTACGCCAAGATTGAAACGAAAAGTAATGAGCTGTACTTTTACTGCCTGGGACATGTCTGCTAAACAGTTAGTTACAAAATAGTGGCTTAAAGTGAGGTTACATTATACTGGGAAAGATGACACACTAACAGGGTAATTCAAAGAGATTCGAAAAGTCACTGCACGTTCGGTGACTTTTCGTTCTCTTCAATTCGGTTCCTTTTGCCGATCCCATTTCGGTGACCCTGCGGTGTATTCAGCAAGCACCACAGGGTCCCCGAATTGCAGGGAAAAGCTGCCGAAAACCTGACGAAAAGGAACCGCAAAACCCAACGAATGCACGCCCGAAAACCCTCAAAAACATCTGGATTATCCCGTCAAAAAACCCAAGCAGGAGCCGATCACACGCAGCGAAGCAGCCGAGACCGCAGACGAGGCAGTGAATAAATTAGCAAAACAGTTTGCTTGAATGTTTGAAAATGAAACGCTGTTTGCAAAGAAACTACTGAGCGAAAATGTCTGAAATTTGCATATGATCCAATGAATGATAATAAAAAGGGCTGTTACAGAAAAAATAAGTAAAGTTAAAAAAAAAAAAATTGGACTTTAAAAAAAAAAAAAAAATTCAGAAAAATGCTTAAAATATCCTAAAAAATCTATAAATAAAGAGACTTTTTGCTGCAGAATTTTATAATGAACGGTTTATTAGATATTGAATTAAAACGGGAATATTTTTAACATTGAAGCCTATGGGATTCTCCTAAATAAACCTGCCGAATGAAACCACTGAATGGCAGGACATTAGGGGAACCTTTCACTGCTGGTTTGAATAGATGAAGCATTGCTTCTCTATGGGGATTTCACTGCCCTCGAACAGGCACCGAACAGGCACCGTATGTGCAGGCAATTCGCCAGGATTTGGCGAATTGCCTGCTCTCTGGATAGCCGAATGGCCAGGAAAGGTAACTGTACCCTGATTTTCAGCGTTCGGTTACCTTTCTCAAGCAATTCGGATCTCTTTGAATAACCCTGTTAGTGTTATTCAAAGAGCACCAAAATGTCGCCGTATTGCACCGAATTGTGAATTTTTCCCGTACGGTGCAATTTTGTGGCAGTTCGGAAAGCTGTCATTTCGGCAAATACTGGAGAATTGAAAGTGAAAAACGGTGCTGTTTGCCGCAATATGGGGATCTTCGGCGGCATCAAAATTATCCCATAGAGAAGCAATGGTTAATCTATTCAGAGACACCGAACAGCAGAGAAATGTCAGTGAAATGGCCTGATTTCAAGTGATTCAGTGCGACAGGTTTAATCCCATAGGATTTAATGTAAAAAAATATTAACGTTTTTATTTTCAAACGTTTATTCTTTTCATTTTCATCAAAAAAACTTCAGGGTTATTCAGAGAGAGGTGAAAACCAGGAGAACTGGCAGGAGAAGAACATTCTAGGCCTAATAGCCGATTTGGAAAGTGAGATAAATGAGAGAATTTTTCTGGTTTGACTATTTTAGCCTGGAATTTTCACTTCTCCAGTCATTCTCCTGAGTTTCACCTTTCTTTGAACACACCCGATATTTATTTATTCTTTTGAAAATTTGTTTTGGTATTTTCCTGGATTTTTGCTAGTCAGAATTTTTGATTTCCATTTGCGTTTTTTATTTTTTTATTCTGTAAAAGACAGTTTTATTTATTTTTTATAGGACCTTTTTTTATTATTTCCATGCTTTTTCATGCATTTTTATTGTTTTAACCCCTTCACTGCTGAGGACGTGTCATTGACGCACGTTACATGCTGAGGATGTGCCCGACACTTCATCAGCTGTGCGGGACCCCCGGCGGAGATACTCACCTCTCTGTCCGGGGTCCCGCGGCGTTCTGACTTCAGCGTCCTCAGACGCTGAAGTCAAGCTCCTCCCGACGTAAATGACGTCATCGCGCCATGCGCGATGACGTCATTTCCAGGCGACCCCCCGGCAATGCCGGGAGATAGCCTGGAAGGGAGGGGGGATCCATTCAGATCCCTCTCCCTCCCGATCGGGAAGGAGCAGCACGAAAAACCAGGCACCTCTTAAAAGGGGAGAGTCTCTCCTTTTAAGTGGTGCCTGGCTTTAACCCCTCAAGCGCCAGGTCACACTTCAGCGCCTTGTGGTGCCAAAGTGCGGCCTAGCTCCAGTGGGGCCGCCATCTTGGGTCCCCCCGGGTCCCCCCTCGCTGTCCGACGTCATCACGCATAGCGTGATGATGCCAGATAGCCGGGGAACCCCTAGCTGCCCGGGGATTTCCCAAGGAAATCCCCTGGTGGAGATATCGGGGTTTAAAGGAACCCCCTATCTACAGAACCGGCTAGGGGGTCATGGAGGGTGTCACTTGAAAGGCCTGAGCATGGGCTTTCGAATGATACCCAACATGACTAGGTACAAAGTAAAAAAAAATAAAGAAAAAATAATAAAAATAATAAATAAATTAAAAAATAAATAAAGAAAAAAAATTTTGTGTGTTGTTTTTCTTAATGCAGCAATATTGTTCACATTTCAATTATAATGAACTAAAACTAATGATTTTTTTTCTATGGGGTGCGTTTGCTAAAAATCACGTAATTCCCCCAAAAAATTTAACAAGTCCCCATTTCTAATTTTTGTACAAGCGCACCCCATAGAAAATATAACCACAAATGTTCATGTGATAAAATGTGAAAAAAACTATACGCTGCAGATGATTAAAAATTTAAATTTTATTGTATTTTTTGTCATAATATACAGGCAGGACATGACGTATGCATATAAAAATTCTATATTATGAATCTGCGGAGTCTGTTGGAAAGAACGATACATAATATGTCTGGGTCATTTAATAAAATGTGGCTTCAAATTGCGTTTAAACATGATGAGCGAAAGCTTTAAACATGAGCTCAGCACACAGCGGTGAAATGCCTCAGCAGTGAAAGGGTTAAATATCCTTTTAAAAGAATAGCAGGTTTTTTCCCCCTGCTGTTCGGCAGTCTGTTCGATGCTCTTCGGCAGCATTCGGCGGACTTTACGGTGGCATTCGGCGGTCTTCGGGCGAACTACGAGAATCTCTGACCCAGAAGGAAAATGCAACACCGGCAGGCTAAGTTACTGCAAACAACGGTGAACAGCACTGTACAATATTACCACTGCCATTCTGCTGCCTAAAGTGAAAACTGCGGCTACTCTCCACTTACCATTGTTTAACCGGTGTTTGCAGCTTCAGAGAAGATACCTCGGAGATTTTATAGTGGTGATTTCCATAGACCTCCAATAAAAAACTATGGTGAAAACAACCGTATAAACCAACACTGGACAACTTCGACTGAAACTACGGTGCAAGCTACGGTAAATCACTACAACTGAAACCGTAGAGGAAACACCCCTGAAAATTACACTGAGGAGGACGGTGGACAACTTCGATGGCAACTGGAAACTACTATGAAATCTACACTAAACTTCTATGGCCAAAACACCGTTGGAAACACATCCGAAACCTAAAATGAGGACTACGGTAGACATCTTTAGCACGGACTACGGTAGAAAGAACGGTGAGAGATACGTCGAACCACAGTGGCAGATCCCTAAATCGTGAATTCATTGCACTTTGACTGTACTTGATCCACCGTAGTTTGTCGAAACCACTGTTCTTTCAATTAATAAGCAGTGCTTAGTGAAAACCCTGTGTTGTCTCTCACCATAAAAAAGGGTGTTTTTTGAACCCATGTGCAGTGTTCTCCGCCCCTCTGTATCTGCTCATTTGTGCAAGCATTTCCCTCTCTTTGTCAACCCCTTCACTACCAAGTGATTGTCCAAAGATCCACTTCAGGAAAATACTTTAGAATTTTTGGAAAATCCTTTTTAATTAATTCCCAATGTATTCCTTACTGTAATAACCTGTTTGGCAGGGCGATGTCACCATCTGCTGGCCGGGAGGAGTTACTGCAGGTAGAACTGCAGCTCCTGGCTCCGTGCATCAGCTGGTGAACATCTGATATATCAGGACATTCCCCAGCTGAATTTAACCAGTTTTAGCACCTTGGGCATCATATCCACTGGGCTAAACCTTTAGCGGCACCTTCTGGAAACCATAAGCAATTGAAATTTGTTTGCACCACCTACTTTTTATTTGCCATGATACAGTAAAGCAACAGATTGTGTTAACATGACCTCGGGCCGCTGTGCCTGCTATTGCTGATTGTGTGTACATGAGCATGGCAGTGAAGGGGTTAAGAGGGATATACCACGGTTGGAAATGTTAACTCCAAGGTTGCTAGCCAGGCTGAAAAGTTACTTGCCACTTCTGATCCCAAGTGGTCAACAGCAAACTCCACAGTTAATACTAGCCCTGCTTACATAATCACTCTCCCCTGGTGAGAAGGAGAGTATAAATTTTGAGCCCTGGATATAATCTACAGATATATTATAGATGTTAGATTTTAATTTTCTGTATTAATATAACTATCCTGTATTGAAAAGGCTGTTCTGATAAAATGGGGTGTGATTCCCCCCTTTTTCTAAGTGTCAATTCTGCATTTAGACAGTTGTTCCTTCTATAGGATTTGGTCTGTGGCCGATTTCCTGTTATGTTCAGTGCAGAAAAATGTGCGCAAAAGCGGGAAGAGAGAAAAAAGATTTCTTGTGAACCGTATATACTAATAAGTGCCTATGCCTCACTGTTAATTAAACTCTGACGTAGAAATGTATCTGCATGTTGATTGGCTATAAGTTCTTTGAAATCTAATAAACTGGTCGGTCTAACAAAGGAATATTCAGACGACCTGATGAAGCTATATTTTGTATGTGGCCGATTATGGTGTCTCCGCCATGATGTAGCGCAGCGTCTTACTGTATTTTGATATATAAAGAAGAAATGACAGACTTTTTGGGATTCCATATATGGTAATTATAATAGGAAAATTGTTTTTGTTTCTTTATGGTTATAATTTAACAATAGAAGAGTGTGCCGCTTGGCAAATTCATCCTGCTTTCCATCTTCTAGGTCCCCTCTTCACAGTGGTGGCTCTAGCCTTAATGAGGTCTTGCAGAAAGCTATACCGTGAGAACGCATTATTGTGCAAAAATGCAGAAAATAACAAAAAACCTATAATTAATGAAGGCTAAGACAGTTCCTGTTTGAGTGAGGCCATAGGCTACTACCTAATTATAGAGCCACCTCTGACTCTGCACTGTCTTTGGATTTTTAGATTTCACATATTTGAATCGTGATAAAGAATCTGAAAGTGAACTGTTTGTGATGAATGATTTCAATTTTATATGCGCTAAATATACATGAATGCACATCCTACAATATAGGCTGTATATACAGTTGTGTTCAAAATTATTCAACCCCCAATGCTGTAAAGGGTTTTAGGGAATTTAGTGTACATTTGTAATTGTATTCAGAATGAAATCCTACAAGGACTTTTTAAAGAACCATATGCAACTAAAATGACATCAATTGGTTTTGTAATACAGTAGTAAATGTTTCTTTTGTGAATTCTTCATTGACACAATTATTCAACCCCTTAAAGACTACCACTCTGAAGAACAGAGGTTCATTCAAGTGTTTTCAATCAGGTATTGAAAACATCTGTGGATATCACGGAGCAGCAATAAAGCATAATAAGCACCAATTAGGCAGCTTTAAAATTACTGTGATACTCAGCTCCTTCTAGACATTTACTGTTGTGGTTACAAACATGAAGTCAAGAGAATAGTCCAGGAAGACAAGAGAAGAGGGGATTACTCTTCACAGGAAGGGCAATGGCTATAAGAAGATTGCAAAGATGTTAAACATACCAAGAGAGACCATAGGAAGCATCATTCGCAAATTCAAGGCAAAGGGCACTGTTGAAACGCTACCTGGTCGTGGCAGAAAGAAGATGCTGACTTCGACTGCTGTGCGCTACCTTAAGCGTAGAGTGGAGAAAATTCCCCGTGTGACTGCTGAGGAACTGAGAAAAGATTTGTCAGATGTGGGTACTGAAGTTTCAGCTCAGACAATACGGCGCACACTGCGTAATGAAGGCCTCCATGCCAGAACTCCCAGGCGCACCCCCTTGCTGTCTCCAAAGAATAAGAAGAGTCGACTGCAGTATGCCAAAAGTCATGTGGACAAACCACAAAAGTTTTGGGATAGTGTTCTGTGGACTGATGAAACAAAATTAGAACTGTTTGGGCCCATGGATCAACGCTATGTTTGGAGGAGGAAGAACAAGGCCTATGAAGAAAAGAACACCTTGCCTACTGTGAAGCATGGCGGGGGGTCAATCATGCTTTGGGGCTGTTTTGCTTCTGCAGGTACAGGGAAGCTTCAGCGTGTGCAAGGTACCATGAATTCTCTTCAGTACCAGGAGATATTGGATGACAATGTGATGCAGTCCGTCACAAACCTGAGGCTTGGGAGACGTTGGACCTTTCAACAGGACAATGATCCCAAGCATACCTCCAAGTCCACTAGAGCATGGTTGCAGATTAAAGGCTGGAACCAGTGGCGGAAGTACCAGGGTCGCAGCGGTCGCAGTTGCGACCGGGCCCTGGCATTCCGCCACTGGAGGGGGGCCCAGCGCCGCCGCCAGATTCCGGCAATCAGCGCCGGAATCTGGGAGCCGCGCACTGGCCGTCCCTCTCCCTGCGAGCGGCCACTGACATGCAGCTTGGCTGCTCACGTGGGATGGGAACCACCTGACCGGCGCACGAGATCCTCTCGCGAGACCTCTGCGCTGGTCAGGTGGTTTCCGGCGAGCGGCCAAGATGCATGCTTCCAGCGGCCGCTCGCCAAGGAAAAGAACAATGCCGGCGGAGCCTGCGCTGGGACCAGCAGAGGTGAAACCTGGGGGCCATATATATATACCCATGAGACCTGGGGGCCCATATATATACCCATGAGACCTGGGGGCCCATATATATATACCCATGAGACCTGGGGCCCATATATATACCCATGAGACCTGGGGCCCATATATATACCCATGAGACCTGGGGGCCCATATATATACCCATGAGACCTGGGGCCCATATATATACCCATGAGACCTGGGGCCCATATATATACCCATGAGACCTGGGGCCCATATAATACCCATGAGACCTGGGGCCCATATAATACCCATGAGACCTGGGGCCCATATATATACCCGTGAGACCTGGGGGCCATATATATATACCCGCGAGACCTGGGGGCCATACATACCCATGAGACCTGGGGGCCATACATACCCATGAGACCTGGGGGCCATACATACCCATGTGAGCTGGGGGCAATATATAACCATGTCAGCTATCTTTTTTTATTTTGCATGAAAAAAAAAAAGTTAAAGTATAGAATTTTTTTGGGGGGGAGGGGGGCCCTTCATGGATTCTTGCACCGGGGCCCTCAGGTTTCTAGTTATGCCACTGGCTGGAACATTTTGGAGTGGCCATCGCAGTCACCTGACTTAAATCCGATTGAGAACCTCTGGTGGGACTTAAGAAAGCAGTTGCAGTGCGCAAGCCTAAGAATGTGACTGAACTGGAGGCTTTTGCCCATGACGAATGGGCGAAGATACCCGTAGATCGCTGCAAGACACTTGTGTCAAGCTATGCTTCACGTTTAAAAGCTGTTATAACTGTAAAAGGATGTTGTACTAAGATTGAATGTCACTTGGGGGTTGAATAAAACTGATAATGATGTGAGCACAGAAAAGACATTTGTGGTTATTTCATTATAAATGTTATGTTATATTTGTCTGACCTACACGTGCCTCTTTGATTTAATTGTAATCAAGATGACTGAATGATCAAAATCAATGTCAAACTGGCCAAAACACTCAATTTCAGTGGGGGTTGAATAATTTTGAACACAACTGTACATATATATATACAGGGTGTCCATAAAGTCTTTTTACAATTCCAAAAATGTATTCCAAAGGCAAATGAAAAGACAGATAAGTGAAAATTATTAGAGAATGAGACGTATATATTTAAGGTGTTTTTTCCTCATTTAATACACCTCTATATGGGCGCCATTAGTTGCACGAAGCACATCAAGATGGTGCTGGATTTCTTGCCGTGTTGGCTGTAGCTTCCCCGCATCAATGGTGGCCTCAGTGATCCTCTGCTTTAGATTAGTGACGTCCCTTTGTACCTTTGTTCCAGACACCATATCTTTAACATAACCCCATAGAAAGAAGTCGTTTTTCTTCGGCGAGACGTCAATTACTGTAAATGTTTACGTTGACCTTTTGACTGAATATGTGGCACCACAACTACATGACCTTCAACCAACCATCACTTTCCAGCAAGATGCTGCACCACCACATCGGGGACTGCATGTTCATGGGTTCCTAAATGAAACATTTCCAGAGCGGTGGCTTGGAAGGGGCGGCCCAATTCCCCGGCCACCCCATTCACCAGATAACCCCATAGAAAGAAGTGGAGGGGAGTGATATGTTAAAGATATGGTGTCTGGAACAAAGGTACAAAGGGACGTCACTAATCTAAAGCAGAGGATCACTGAAGCCACCATTGATGCGGGGAAGCTACAGCCAACATGGCAAGAAATCCAGCACCGTCTTGATGTGCTTCGTGCAACTAATGGCGCCCATATAGACGTGTATTAAATGAGGCAAAAACCCTTAAATATATACGTCTCATTTTGTACTAATTTTCACTTATCTGTCGTTTCATTTGCCTTTGGAATAAATGTATGAAATTGTAAAGAGACTTTATGGACGCCCTGTGTATATATATATATATAAACAAAGAGTAAAGCCTATGCATATAATTATATTTTTATATTTTGTATAAACAAAGGGCAATAAAGGATCTTCCTGGCAGTAAACAGTGGAAGCCGCTGAATTCAGGAAAGAGGACGTTAAAGCTCAGCTTTACACCATGTGCAGCAGCACTGACTCTGACTTTGTAGCTGTGTGCGTCTGAGAATGGAGGAAACGAGGGAATGTTTCACTGATTAAAGCGACATACACCACGCCATACATCAAAGAGCAACCCCAGAGAGGAACAATGAAATGAGTAGAGCTGTGAGGCTTTCAACCCCTTCACTGCCAAGGGCTTTTCCAGAAAATCACTGTCAGAAATCTGTGTCTTTTTAGAAAATCATTTTTAATTAATTATAAAGTCTGAAATGTTTGGGAATATTCCCAGTGTATTCCTTACTGTAAGAACCTATTGGTCAGGGAGATGTAGCCACCTACTGGCTGAATGGAGTTACTGCAGTTCAGGTCTCTGCAGGATCAGCTGGGGAGATGTCATCCAGACACATTCCCAGCTGGTTTTAAAGAGTGCCTCAGGCATCATACTCACACTGCTGAAACTTTAGGGGCATGTTCTGGGGCCAGAAGCAAAGGAATTCTGTGTGCAATAAACAAAATTCCTTTGCATTGCTCCTGTGGATCACTATACTTGATATCAGGAGGTCCCTTGCAGATCATGGAAGTGAAGGGGATAGCATGGAAGCCCACAGGGTAATCGTCCAGCTAATTAATGTCTGGATATTGTATCATTCATCAAATTCAAAATAAAGTTAATTATATATGTATTGTAACAATATATGTTTGGCGGAACCTTATTGGTTTGTAGCATACGAGGCCACATATACACATTATATAAGGGATGTGAATGCAACCACCCTCAAGGAACTTGCGGCATTCTGGCCAGCAGGTTGGTCTGGATCAATGACATTAAAATCCCAGACCCCCATGGAGAGCCACTGTCCACGGTCAGCATGATCCATGCCATCTTTGAACTCAGAGGTCCATGAAATGAGGCCAGCTGTGTTCCTGCCCACAAGATATGGTTAAGGACGGAGAGCCTCTACGGAAGAAACCTAACAAGGCAATGAGAAACGAGGCTGAAGAATTCACGGTGGCTTACGGTGAAGCCGACACAACAACGGACTGATATAATGCGGTGACCACCCTGTGTTCACACCTTGTTACGTGCTGTGGTTACACCAATCTTGTTGAATTTGAGGAGTTCCTTTATGACGGCGACGCTGCCCATTGCCGCCGCGATGTGCGCGCATGTGGATCCGTCCATGTTGGCCGACATCACCAATTCGGGCCTGTGCTTCAGGAACAGCTTGACGACTTCAGAATGATCGTTCTCGGCAGCCAAGTGAAGGGGAGTCTGGCCTTGCTAAAGAAACAAGATTGGTGGACACACATTAGTCGGCCATAACTCCTCTTATTGGACAGTGCACTGTATAACACAGATGGTATGTGTAGCGGGAGAGTAGCATAACGGGATACCCGAGTCTTTGTGGTCCAAGTCTACTAGATGGTTCTAGACTAAATAAAATCTACCATGTCTCATATGAGATTGGGATTGTTGAGCTGAACTAGGCAGGGCTCAACAAGGAGCTTCTCCTCTGTGTTGGCAGAAGAGCTTACACTTTTACAGTCACAGATACACTGGGACTACAACAAATATTTTACATTTTGATGTGGGATAATGCGTATGGGAATTAAACGACCTGCTGCGGACTTTCCCCCTTTGAACACTCTCGCTTAAAGGGACACTATACGTTGAAACAGAAGGAGGTAGGAAATGGATTGGTAATATATTAACCCCTCCTTACTCCCTCTACACGTATCTCCATTTTAACCCTTTAGTTTCCTTTAAAAGTCACCCTGAATCCAGCGTTGTTCTCCCTCTGAGCTCTGCAGGATGTGACATGCTTCCTGCTCAGCATGCCATGTGACCGCATGGGGAATGGGCACTCCAGCCAATCCAGTGGTTCTTATGCAGGAAAGCTTTGATCCCATTGGATGGGGCTAGTGCAGGAAGTAGTCAGGAAACCTGAGCTGTGGACTCCCTGAGGGTGTGGCAGGTCTAAGCCCCTGGTTCTGGGTGGCTGAATTAGCCCTCTGAGCCCCCTCAGGGAGGAGAGGAAGCAGGGAGCTCACAGCAACCTGACCACTCAGATAAGACATAGTGCTCACACTGCGCAGGGTGTCCCTTTAAGCTCAGACTAAATAATAAAGAAGCTCCTTTAAAAAATAATTAAAAAGTCTGTTAAAAAAACATTAAAAAACAAAAATGTTTTAAAAACAAAAAAGATTTTAGTAATAAATAATAAATGGTCTTTAAAAAAATAAAAAGATATTACATTAATTACAGTTTAAATCTGTTGAATTTAAATCACCGAAATCAGGTCATTTCATTGCAATTTTGGTATAATTCGGCTGTGAATAGACATATCATTAGTTCTCTAAGGGTCAATTTTGGTGACACTGAATGGCACAGAATTGCAGCGAAATGCACTGTATTTCACTGGGAATTCACCTGTTTCCGGCAAATTGACAACTTTGTGAATACACAAATTGCCCCAAAATTGCAGATACGTTGAAAGTCACCATTTGGTGCAATTTGTTTGCAAATTCAGACCTTAGTGAATAACCTCCCAAGTGTTGAGGATCCGGTTTAATGTGGATGATAGTAAACAATATTATAGGGGTTACTTACTAACCTCCAAATGGGCTCAATATTGCAATTCCAGGCCAATTCACCAAATACAGGTGAATTTGCAGCAAATTACAGTGTAGTTTGCCACAATTCGGCAGCATTCAGTGGCACCAAAATTGCCCCATAGAAATGGAATACTAACGTGTCTTCTATTCGCAGATCCCCGAATTGCACCGAAATTCCGACAACATGCCCTGATTTTCGGTGTTTCAATTTGACAGGTTTAAACCGGCGAATCCAATAGGTCTCAATGTAAAAATGTAATATCTTCTTAATTATTTTTTTTAAAAGACTGTTCATTCTTTTCATTTTCTCATTGTTTAGAACACTTTGTATTCTTAGTACTTTTTAGGCAAAAATTTTGTCTCTCAATTTTATTAAAAAGCTTTTTTTTTTTTAATTTCTGTAACAGACCTTTTTATTATTTTATAAAAGACCTTTTTTTTATTATTTAGACGCATTTTAATGCGAGAATAGGAGAGGTCCTGTGCTTTTTTTTTTTTTAGTTCGGTAACTCAGAATTGCCGATTCAGTGCACTTTGGCGGTTTTCGCCGACATCTGATAACTGCTTTGGCGACTTCACCAAAATACAGTGATCATTCAATAGCGAATTCACCATCTTTTCGGCAAAATGGATTTTCCGAATCTCAGCAGTCTTGGCCGAATGGATTACTAGACCCGTATGTACCTCATTTGCGCGTGCTGCACAGTTCCGTGCCGCGGCGCGCACTGCTCACGCACCCCATGGAGATGAGCGCACTTGAAATGCCAGACATTAAGGAAACGCTCTTAACATGTTACGTTAGCATCGAGTGAGCTGTCACCAGACACAGATCATCGCACAGAGGAAAGGGAGTCGACCGATGGGAAACTTCCTGCCGGCGGCTGCTGTTCTGAAGTTTTAACTATACAGGAAGAAATACAGCTCGAAACACGCGGCAGCCCCGGCTTGATGCTTCACATACCACAGGCGACAACCGCGTCCGCTGACACGGATCAGCACAAACGTTATGGGAGCGAAATGCGTCATAAGGCAAGACATAAACCTGGTGAATAAAGTGCGCAGGGCGCTGCGCGGTGCAAACTAAAATGTGGAGGTTTGTCCTGTGGAATAAAGGGGTCTTGGACAATAGGTCTCAAAACTAAAGGGGATTCAGGAGGGACATCAGAAACATATATAAATGTATAATACTAAGGTTGTGGTGAGATCACAACATACAGGGCTATTCAGAGACCACCGAAATGTCACCGACATGTCGGTGCGATCTCGTTCCCCGCACTTGGGGGAATCAAATTCCCCGACCCTGAGGTGAATTCGGCATTCACCGTAGGGTCCCCAAAGTGCAGGGAAAATCTGCCGACCGCATCCGAAAAACAGCCGCATCAAAACGGAAAAACCGCCGCAAAACCGATGAAAAAACAAAGCCAACGATCCGCCGAATAGAATACAGCACCGACCAGCCGCTGGAAAAAGCCGACAAGCCGACGAAGGGGTAAAAAATAATTAAAGAAAAAACTATAGAAAGTTTCAAATTTGAAACGCTGTTTGCAAAAAATCTACTGGATGAAAAATGTCTGGAATTAACATATAAGATCCTATGAATGATAACAAGAAGGTCTGTTACAGAAAAAAAACCCGCCGTTTAAAAAAATAGAAAAAAATTAAAATCGGGAAAAAATTTTGACGAAAAAAACAGAACGAAAAATGCCTAAAAATTCCTAAAAAAATTAATTAATTAATAAAGAGACATTTTGCTGCAGATTCAAAAAATTAACGGTTTATTAGATATTGAATTAAAACGGGAATATTTTTAACATTGAAGCCTATGGGATTCGCCTGAATAAACCTGACGAATGAAACCACCGAATGGCAGGGCATTTCACTGACATTTCTCTGCTGCGGTGGCAGCTGGTGGGTTTGCGGAGGTTGTCCAGTGGGTTGGCGGGGGCAGCCGGTATGTTTACGTCTGCAATCGGCGGCCGAGTCGCTGCACTTTGGGGACCCTGCAGTGAATGCCGAAGTACGACGAATCAGAGAGCACCATAATGCAGTGGCGCCACTAGGGCTGGTGTCACCCGGTGCGGCAACTTATGGTGTCACCCCCCCCCCCCGAGTTTTGCAGGGTTTTTTTTAACTATTCTTACTCATAAATCAGTAACTCCCATATAACACTGAATACTCATAATACACGGCGCACATTACTGTGAGGTTTATTGCTGTGGAGCTCTGTGATACGGTCACACACAAATTTTGTCAAACTGCCAGCAAGTACGGTGCCTGTTCGAGGGCAGTGATATCCCCCATAAAGAAGTAATGGTTAATCTGTTCAGATACACAGAACAGCAGTGAAATGTCCTGATGTTCGGTGTTTTCATTCGGCAGGTTTATTCAGGCGAACACCATAGGTTTCAATGTTAAAAATATTCCTGTTTTTATCCAATATCTAATAAACCGTTTATTCCTTTAATCTGCTGTAAAAGTCTCTTTATTTATTGGTCATTTTTGTTTTAGTATCTATTAGTAATTTTTTAAAAAAAAAATAATAATTTTTAAAGATTTTCTTTTTTCTGTAACAGCCCTTTTTATTATCATTCATTGGATTTTATATGTTAATTCCAGACATTTTCGTTCAGTAGTTTTTTTGAAAACAGCGGGCGACGGGTTTGCGGCAGCATTTGGTGGCTGATTCCCTGCATTTCAGGGACCCTGAATTCACCGGGGAAATTTGATTCCCCAAAGTGCGGGGAACAATAGTACACTGAAATGTCTGCCTCATTTCGGTGCTCTGTGAATATCCCCTTTAGTGGTGGTTTATTTGCCGCCCCCTGGAAAGTGCCAGCCTAGGCCTTGTCTACCCAGGACATACTTGAAAATGAGAGAATTCTCAATGCATCCTTCCTGGTAAAATATTTTTACGTCACCCGGTGCGGGCCGCCCCCCACCCCCCCCCCCTTGTGACGCCACTGCCGAAATAACATTTTGGTGTTCTCTGAATAACCCTGTCAGTGACTCCCTGTTACCAGTTCTAATATGTATTAGTGGATTAGTGTAATAGCAGAGAACTGCTAAATGACATGGCGGCTGCACGCGCTGCCACTGGTATGGGATACTGGTGTCCATAGTACTCTACGGGGACATGCGCGACCCTGAGTGAGCTTCTGTAACAGAGACACAAGTAACTTATGTTTTACGATTTTTTTTCAGCCGCAAATTTGGAAGAACTAAGCCTTTAGTAATTTTGTTGTGGAGCAGAGGTGTCGGGAGTCAGTAATCAGCACGTTACAGCAGCTTAAATGCTTTACAAGATTTATGCAAGTTGTTCCTAATTGTCACTAAACAAATATTATTCATTTTTAAGGTGTGTATGAGATGGATTTTTAGTATTTTCGTTACTTACAATATCAGTTGCGTTCACATCAGCCTTCATGGTTAATAAGCTGTTGCACACGTCTAGCTGGCCGTTTCGAGCAGCCAGGTGGAGGGGGGTCTGCATGGTCTGCAGAGGACGGAAAATACGTCAGCTACAGAAAATCTAGGAGAATTATATACAGGCTTTGTTGCGAGAGAATGAATGCTGAAGGACACAATATCAGAGTTACTAATAATGGATAAAGGAAACTTTCTGGCTGCCCTGCAGGTAAATGTCCTGTCAGAAGATTTTAGGGTTACTGAAAAACACTTTACATATGATGTGGATTTAGAGGCTTAACTGTCATTGAGAAATGCCCTAACCCTGTCTGCCAGCCCATCCTAAAATATATCCTAACTTCTCTAAACACAAACCTTCTGCAAAGTAAACCTACCTCTCCCAAACCTTACCATATCCCACAGACCTTCCCCCAAACCAAACCTACATCTCCCACACCAAACTTTTACTCCCAAACCGTCACCACACTAACCCGACATCACCTAAACATAACCCTAAACCTTCCCCAAACCAATCCTACATCTCCCACACCAAACTTTAACTCTGAAACCATCACCACACTAATCCGACATCCCGTAAACCTAACCCTAAACCTTCCCCAAACGAATCCTATATCTCCTACACCAAACTTTAACTCCCAAACCATCTCCACACTAATCCTACCTCCCTAAACCTAATCCTTACTCCCAAACCTTCTCCACACTAATCCTACACCCAAAAACCTTCCCCTCACTAATCCCAGTTTCCCTAAACCCCAAACCCTCCCCATACTAATCCTACTTCTCCTAAACCTAAACATAACCTCCACACCATCCCCACACTAATCCTACCTCCCCTAAACCTAACCCTAAACCTTCCCCACACTAATACTACTTCCCCTAAACCTAATCCTAACTCCCAAACCTTCCCCACACTAATCCTACCTCTCTTAAACCTACCCATAGCCCCCAAACCACCCCCACACTAATCCCAGCTTCCCTAAATCTAACCCTAAACCCCAAACCTTCTCCACACTAATCCTACCTCCCCTAAACCGAACCCCAAACCTTCCCATACTAATCTTACCTGCCCTATACCTACCCTTAACCTCCGAACCATCTCCACACTAATCCTACCTCCCCTAAACCTTCCCCACACTAATCCTACCTCCCCTAAACCTAACCCTATCTCCAAACCTTCCCCTTACTAATCCCAGCTTCCCTAAATCTAACCCTAAACCCCAAGCCCTCCCCATACTAATCCTACTTTTCCTAAACCTAAACATAACCTCTACACCATCCCCACACTAATCCTACCTCCCCTAAACCTAACCCTAAACCTTCCCACACTAATCCTACTTCCCCTAAACCTAATCCTAACTCCCAAACCTTCCCCACACTAATCCTACCTCTCTTAAACCTACCCATAGCCCCCAAACCATCCCTACACTAATCCCAGTTTCCCTAAATCTAACCTTCTCCACACTAATCCTACCTCCCCTAAATCTAACCCCAAACTTTCCCCACACTAACCCCTGCTTCCCTAAATCTAACCTTAAACCCCAAGCCATCCCCATACTAATCCTACCTCTCCTAAACCTAAACATAACCTCCAAACCATCCCCACACTAATCCTACCTCCCCTAAACCTAACCCTAAACCTTCCCCACACTAATCCTACCTCTCATAAACCTACCCAAAGCCCCCAAACGAATTCCCGTTTCCCTAAATCTAATCCTAAACCCCAAACCCTCTCCACACTAATCCTACCTCCACTAAAGCTAACCCTAAACCCAAAAACCTTCTCCACACTAATCCTACCTCCCCTAAACCTAACCCTAAACCTTCCCCACACTAATCCTATTTCCCCTAAATCGAATCCTAACTCCCAAACCTTCCCCACACTAATCCTACCTCCCTTAAGCCTACCCAAAGCCCCCAAACGAATCCCAGCTTCCCCAAATCTAACCCTAAACCCCAAACCCTCTCCACACTAATCCTACCTCCCCTAAACCTAACCCTACCCCAAACCATCCCCACACTAAACCCAGCTTCCCTAAATGTAACAATAAACCCAACCCTAACTTTAACCCCAAAGCCTTCTCCACTCTAAACCCAACTGTCATAACCCTAACTCTAACCCCAAAGCTTCTCTACACGAATCCTACATCTCCTATCCCTAACTTTAACCCCAAAACCTTCTCCACACTAAACCCAAATGCCCTAAGCCTAACTTTAACCCCAAAGCTTCCCCACAAGAATCCTACATCTCCTGACCCTAACTTTAACCCAAAGCCTTCTCCACGCCAAACCCAAATGTCCTAAGCCTAACTCTAACCCCAAAGCCTGGTCCAAACTAAACCCAAATGTCCTAACCCTTCACAAGGTCTGACCTGGCGCTGCTTTGACCTTTATATTAGTTTCAGTGATGCAATTTTGTAAAAGTATTTTAAATGTCAAATGAAAATTTCATTTTTTTTCTTTTTCTCTGTTTAACAGCGTTTGGTTTTCTTGTCCCTCTACAGATACCTTGGATTCAGAAGCTTTCTCCTCGTGCAACTGAGGAAAAAAATGGAAGTTACGTAGCTTTCTTTTATTATGTTAATGATACGAATAAAAATGCTGTCTTACTAAGGTCATAGCGTCGATGCTGGCAAGATGAGTGTCCACCAGCAGCTTGACGAGATGATTATAACCATTCTGGGCACTCAAGTGAAGAGGCGTCAGTCCAAGCTTGGTCTTGGCGTTCACAAAAGCTTTGTGCCAGAGCAAGATGTCGGCTATCTTGTCCTGGCCGTTCTCCGAGGCGAGATGCAGCGCAGCTTTACCGTTCTGGAGAGAATAAAACCCCCCCAAAATCAATAGAGGCTCCGTCTAGTGTAAAGAACATGTGCTTCGGTGAAAACAAAAAGAAAGACGGTTCCTCATTTGCCAGAAAAGTGAGCTTCAAAGAGTTTTAGATAACTGTGGGTTTGAAGTGTTATTCAGGGGCAAAGGTCAAATAGCTCTAATACTCTAATATGTAGAGAGGTTCCATGATGGTTTCTCCTTCCTTAGAACGTTCCCTGCAAATTGGTCTTTCTTTTACAAAACCCCCACATTTTATATAGCAGGAAACATCATCGACCAGTAGTTCCCAACCCTGGTCCTCAGGTTCCCCTAACGGGCCAGATTTTAAAGATTACAGTCCTTATTCCTTTCCTAAACCTGCAGGTTTCTCCGTAGCGTCCCCATTTTAGCGTTAGATTCCGGAGCTGGTACTACTTAAACACCTTGCCCCTTAACGAAGCGGGGGATACTCACGGTAGTGCTTCCGCGCCGTCGCGAGTATCACCTCCTGGAGTCCATAGGTTTTCGATGGAGGGTTGCGCTGCCGGCCCTCGAGCCCTGTGCGTCCTTTGAGCACCAGTAAGAAAGCTATTATGGAGTCTGTGCACTGGTGGCTAAAACACTAAGGGCACTATTACATTATTGGCGCTAAAATGGGGACACTAACCGTGAAAACCTACACCTGCAAGTTTCACGTAGCATCCCGTCTTAGCACCATATTACGGGGCAAGCGCTAATTCAGCAGCCTTCCCCGTAATGCAGCGCCACACTCCCTGAAACTCGCGGCAGCGATTCCATACCACAGCGAGTATTACCTCCTGGGGTCCATAGGACACCATGGAGGGTTGTGCTGCTGTGTCGTTCACTCTTGCGAGATCGTGCAGGGCCACGGAGTGATTACAGAGGGAGACTGGGGACTTTTTGTCCCCAGTCTCACTCTGCTCGCGGTCAGGAAAAGCAGTGGATCGGGCCTCTGTTCACGCTGCGGGATGAAAGGCGAGTATCTGATTTATTGGGGGGGGTTTTAGGGGGCGGTAAATGATTCTGAAAAAGCGGAGTAATTTTGCACCAGCTTTCAGATGTTGCTAAATTTTTGGTTTGCGTATCGCTGCGGTAATTAGCGCTAGGATTAATACCTTACTTTAAGTGAGGTATATTGTACATTGAAATTGAAATCTATGGGGAAAAAAGCCTCGTTTCTTTAAAATAATGTTAGTAAACCAAAAATGTCACCCAAAAAATCCCGAGAAATGCCCAAAAAATCAGAAAAAATAAATAAACCAAATGGCTTGTTGCTGCAATTGAAAAAAATTTACGGTTTAAGAAATATTTATAAAAAAACGGGGATTTTTTTAAAATTAAAACCTATAGGCGAATCCTAGAAGTTGCAATGTTAAAAATAATTCCCCGTTCTTCTTATTAATTTGAAATCATTTTTTTTTCCACTTCATTTTCATTCTGTTTTTCTTCGCTTTGGAACATTTTGTTCCGTTTTGGGTCATTTTAGTTACATTTTTCTCATTTCGGATCATTCTCGTTCCGTCTGATATCCTTTGGGATCATTTTCAAATCGTTTGATATCGTTTCGGATCGTTTTTGAATCTTAATTTCGACCGATTCGTAAAATCGCACAGCCGATATTATGTTTTTCGGAACTGAAAAAAATAACAAAAAATGCATATCTCGGACGAAAACGAAATTTTGGCGATATGAAAAGCACATGTCTACTTACTTATCCTAACGCTAATTAATGATCGCGCTTCCCATGTTAAGTATAGGATGCGCAAAGTATAGTAAACTCGCGCAAAAACCGATGCAGTAAAGGATTTAGCTGTGCTTCACATATCCTGCAAACCTGGCCTGTTAGGAGGAGGAACCGAGGACCAGGGCCGAGAACCACTGTCACAGAGAACAGAGTAGAAGAGGAAGAAAGAGAACACCAGGGACATTATCCAGAACGATTACAGATGTGTAGCTCACAATCTGTCAGGGTTAGCAGTAAGGAGTGGAAATATAGACTTTAGACCAGCGATGTCTGACCTTTGAACCCCAGATACTACTGATCTACGTTTCCCATGATGTAAGACGAGAAAAATGGCGGATGCCAAGGAGGTTCATCCCTTTCATCGATTTATCAATGTTACAGCTCCCTCCTCATGCCTTGATCTCATGCTGCGAGCTTTGCGGAGTGACAGACCGCCATGATGCCTTATTGCCAGTGTTACATAGTGCTGGTCTGGTATCGCCGATATCATTAAATTAAAGCTCCTTCAGGCAATGCCGCAAAACCTTACCTCATCGAACACGTCAACCCGGGCGTGATTCTGTAATAAGATTCTTACAATCCCAGTGTGACCCCTCTCAGCCGCCACGAGTAGAGGAGACCAGCCGTTCTAAAATAAAAAAAAAATTAAAAACAAAATTATATATATATGTATATACTGTATAGTAACCCCTTCACTTCCAAATCGATTTTACTCAGTCTTACACTGTAATGCATTGAAAAGCAATCATTATTAGCATATCAAAACTATGCTATGTCTTGTTTAAAGCAAGATTAGAGAGTCCCCTGTGTTTCCACTGTCTTATCTCACTCCTATCTTACTGTAAACAAGCTATAAGAATCAGCTCTCACACCCACTGTAACCAAGGAAACTTTGCTGCTGCATTACAATAACTAGTGAGCGGGCTTAATACAGGGAGAGCTGTGGGGTCAGTCGCTGCTGTACAGGGATAAGATTCAGGGGGTTATAATGAGTGTAAATCCCTGTACAGTACAGATACAAGGTGTTACTGTAATTGCCACACACAGGCATTATGCAGCACATACAGATACAAGGTGTTGCTGTAATTGCCAGACACAGGCATTATGCGGCACATACAGATACAAGGTGTTGCTGTAATTGCCACACACAGGCATTATGCAGCACATACAGATAAAAGGTGTTGCTGTAATTGCCACACACAGGCATTATGCAGCACATACAGATACAAGGTGCTGCTGTAATTGCCACACACAGGCATTATGCAGCACATACAGATACAAGGTGTTGCTGTAATTGCCATACACAGGCATTATGCGGCACATACAGATACAAGGTGTTGCTGTAATTGCCACACACAGGCATTATGCAGCACATACAGATACAAGGTGTTGCTGTTATTGCCATACACAGGCATTATGCAGCACATACATATACAAGGTGTTGCTGTAATTGCCATACACAGGCATTATGCAGCACATACAGATACAAGGTGTTGCTGTAATTGCCATACACAGGCATTATGCAGCACATACAGATACAAGGTGTTGCTGTAATTGCCATACACAGACATTATGCAGCACATACAGATACAAGGTGTTGCTGTAATTGCCACACACAGGCATTATGCAGCACATACAGATACAAGGTGTTGCTGTAATTGCCATACACAGGCATTATGCAGCACATACAGATACAAGGTGTTGCTGTAATTGCCATACACAGGCATTATGCAGCACATACAGATACAAGGTGTTGCTGTAATTGCCACACACAGGCATTATGCAGCACATACAGATACAAGGTGTTGCTGTAATTGCCATACACAGGCATTATGCAGCACATACAGATACAAGGTGTTGCTGTAATTGCCATACACAGGCATTATTATATTTAAGCGCAAATTTACATTATTTTAATTTTTTAATTATCTCAGAATGACAATTTCAGGCCAAATATCCTATTTTTCGAATAAATGTTAGGATAAAAATGTTTTAAACATAGTTAAGGGGTTAAAGGACTATTCTAAAAGATGGAATCTAGGGCTGAATCCCAATCCTACTGTAAACGCAACCAGAGTGGCTGTAAACCTCTTGCTCCATAGACTTTAATGGCTCTGGGATGATTACACCAGCTCTGGTTACGTTTACACAAGGGACGGAATGCAGTCCCTGGTTTTTTATTTATTTGTACACTTTTATTACATTTACTTTGATGGTTTATTATTCGCACAATGCTCCTCTTGAATTTCCAAGAGGTGTTTTGTGACTCCCAGATTGCATCATGACAGGTACCTAGGGTCACCAGACCGGCCATGTTTTCCTGGACACATAAAATGTATTGACGCTGATGGGCAGCGCATGACAAATGCCACCCTGCAGCATGTATAATCCATATGCTGCATGTAAGAATTCCAAAAGGAATCCCAGGTGACCTGCCTTGATTTCCTTCCTGCAGCACATAAATTAAACATGTTGCAGGGCAGCACCTCTGACTGCATGAAATAATAATGTGTCCAGGAAAACATGGCCGATCTGGCAATGCTACTACCCATCTCCTGCACTAGTTATGCTAGGACAGGAATTTATTTATTTATTTATAAAGGATTTTACCAGGAAGGATACATTGAGATTTCTCTCGTTTTCAAGCATGTCCTGGGTTCAAACTCCGGCCCCCCCAGATATTGATGTCTACATACAATTCCCAGAATTCTTTCAATTTGATACATGGCCAGGGGATCATGGGAGTTCAGAAACCTCTGGGGGTCAGAGTTTGACAGCCCTGTCCTAGTGTTTTCTTCCAAAGTTCACCTACACTAAGGCTAATGTCATATGAACGCAGTCTGAGCGCACTCTGCGTGCGTGCGCAGTGGACGGACGTACTGACGGAAGATACTGTAGACACCACATGGTCCGTTTTTCTTGACGGACGTAGGAAAAAAAAGGGAATTATGGGAAATAAAATTATTATGAAAAATGATAAAAATTTGAAAAGGTTGTGAAAAGCCATTTTGTGCGTCAAGTTGCTGGACATCGCAAATGCGCTGCGTCTGACATCTCATCACTCACACAGAACGATACGCGGACGTGGTGCACTCTGCGCGTCCGTGGTAGCGGTTTTACGTTCTTGCCTAACTTGCGTCCGTTTGACACATGCGTTGTGCCTGCGCAGTTCGGTGCAGATGCACTTAGTGTGTGGGTCTCTATTGCTCATGATTCTATGCTACGACGGACGTTAAACTGTGCGGCAACATGGACGTGATCACTGCATTCGTCTGACGTGGGCCTTAATCCAAATCTGGTATAATAAGCATTTTAGCAATATATAGTATATTTTATAGGGAATTCTTGTTAAAAAAATGTGAAATAGGAACCTGTTACTGCATTTTTCTGAAAAAATATAATTTTTTTTGATTAAAATTGTATATTTTCCCTTGTGTTTTCGAGCATGTTTTTTTATGAATAATATGACTATGTATAAACCACTGACCTTGTGTCCAGCGTGGGAAATTAAAAGGTGAGTAATGGCAGTGGTGTTGCTCATTTTATACGTGACGAATGGACAATGCCATCGCTTTGGGACTAAAAATAGTTATATTTTTATATAGATGCCTTTGTCCCTTGGCGCCTGCAGCTCCTCCCTTCAGCTCAGGTCTCCAAGGGACAAAAGCATCTCCTCAATCACCTGCTCGAGACAACTGAAAGCTGCCAAAGAGGTGGAGGTGCTCACCGAAAGAGGTGTACCACATGCCATAGAGTTGAGCCTGGATTAATAAGGCTCCACCATCGGTGAGTGAGACCACTTTTTTTACCCTGTATTCATCTGTTTTATCAAGTTACGCTATGGGAGCTATGCTTCTCCCCCTCTCTTTGCATTTGAGGTGAACAAGGAATCCAAAGAAGGGAAGTGGCCACTCTTTATTTGGCCCAGTGCGCTTCGAACCAGAGCCTGGATATTGTAGGCTCTGGAAAGCGTAAGTGCCCCTTTTTCCCGTTAAAAACCTTAGTCAGAGTGTTCAGACAATACTGCACTATTACTCTCTTTTTTTCTCCCATTTTTTCCCTTGTGAGGATCAGGAACATACTAGGACCTTAACCCTTTCGCTGCTGAGGCTTTTCACACCTCTGTGCTGAGGTCATTTTTACCGGTTTTGCTCATCATGTTTAAACGTATTTTGAAGGCTTATTTTAGTATATGACCCAGACATATTATATATCGTTCTTTCCGTCAGACTCGGCAGATTCATAATATGTCATTATTATATGTATACGTTATGTCATGTCTGTATATTATAACAAAAAATGCAATAAAATATGTATTTTCAATAATTTACAACGTGTAAAGTGTTTTTTTTTCACATTTTAACATGCGAGCAATTGCGGTTATATTTTGTATGGGGTGCGCTTGTTAAAAAAATTAGAGATGGGGTCTCGTTACATTTTTTTTGGGGAAAATTACGCGATTTTTAACAAACGCACCGCATACAAAAATCGTTAGTGCAGCATCATTGTTCACATTATAATTGAAATGGGAACAATATTGCTGCATTAACAAACCAAAACAAAGAAAAAAAAATTGTTTATTTTTTTTTTATAATTTTTTTACATTTTTTTTACAAAATTTTTCACAGTAGTGTTTGGTATCGTTGGAACGGCCATGCTCTGGCCGATCCAGCAATACCAAACTTTAACCCCTAGCTGCCACGGATCGGGAGATAGGGAGTTCATTGGAACTCCCTATCTCCACCGTTGGTGGCAGTTAGGGGTTAACTCTAGGACTGGCGTCATCGTGCTACGCACGATGACGCCAGTCCTCAGGGGGAGTTCCCGGAGGCTTGGCCGACATCCAAGATGTCGGCCAGCTCCGGGAAAGGATCGCGAACCGGCGCTTTTCAGCGCCGATTCGCGATCCAGCTCCCCAGGGGTTAATGCCAGGCACCATTTGGAAGGGCAGGCTGTGCCCTTCCAAATGGTGCCTGGGTTAACCCCCGCAACGCCACCGATCGGGAGGGAGAGAGGTCCGAAGGACCTCCCCCCTCCCTTTCAGGCTCCTCCTCCGCACATGCGGGGGGGGGGCGCCTGAATTAGACAGCGACAGCGCGATGACACCTAATTTCAGCGGCGGCGGTTCCGGATGCCGGGCTGACATCGAGGATGTCAGCCCGCACCGGAGGGGCCAGCGATCGGCCGGAACCCGGCCGAACGCTGACCCCAATGGGAGGACGCGCTCAGCGCGTCCTCCGCACAGCAGCGTAATGCGGAGGACGCGCTGAGCGCGTCCTCCGCATTGAAGTGGTTAAGGAGAAGATAACTCACCTGGATCCCCACATAGGCCTGGACGGTATAAGTGAGGGATATATACAGATTTCTTCATTTTCACAAGAGCACATGTTTTTTCTGTGTGCACTTTAAATTTGCGGTCATACATTTTGAAAGACTGTTTATCACTTTTGTTCTTCTATGGACTTTATTTTTTATGCACTTCCTCTTTTGAGGATTTTTTATGGACCTTTTATAGACTTTTTTTATGAATTGTTTTTAGAGGTTTCTATTATTATATAGAGACTGTTGCACTTTTTTTTCTGTGTTATTGGTACCACTGCAATATATGCACAATTGTTTGCACTTCGCACAACATTGGCCTGTTCCGGTACACGGTAGCACTTTATCACCGGTCATTCCGACTGTGCACATATCCCTCGTTGAATATAGGGATTACCCTTTATTTAGGACCTATCCTTTTGTACCAGCTCCTATATTGCACTAAGTCACTTTAACTTGTTCGCCACGAATATTGTTATATATCTCTGCGAATTCGTATTTAAATGTATATTCAGACCCTTTTTGCGCCACTAGAGTACCCTCTGTCTTTCTACCCCTTTCCAAACACATTTCTGTCGAGGTTTTGTGTCTTTCTCCTAGTAGGCTGCATCTATAAAACTAATCTCTGCTTTACTTGAACCTAGCGTCTCCACTGTACTAGGCTTGTGCACCGATTTTTTTTTTCGGTTCGATTCGGTTTGATTTGTTCGGATGTTTAAAATTTTCGATTCGGCTCGTTTCGACCGATTTCTGTTCGGTTCGTTTTTCGTGTACATTTTTTTTTCGGAATATCGACCATTTTTCGTGTTTTCGGGTCACTTTGCTCGTTTTTTGTATCGACATTTTGGAAATTTTCGTTTTTTCGGGAACGTCTGTTCTCCTCGTTTCAAAGTGTCTACGATAATTCTGGCGATTCTATCGTGTTTTTTTTTATTAAATAAAGATCCTTTTTTTCTTATGAATAATTGAATATACATTTCACAACTTTATTTAATCATATTAAAATGGTATGAAAGCCGAGGAACAAAAATAATGAACAAAACGATTTAAAAAACGCTAAACTGACCCGAATGCCACAAGAAACAAGTGATACGCATTTACAAATACAAAATTTACAGAATCAGCGATATA
This sequence comes from Leptobrachium leishanense, assembly GCA_009667805.1. Lineage (NCBI taxonomy): Eukaryota > Metazoa > Chordata > Amphibia > Anura > Megophryidae > Leptobrachium > Leptobrachium leishanense. The sequence continues at coordinate 14,081,488 of CM019067.1, read as the reverse complement.
ACCGATAATAGTTAAATATACGATTTCCAGAATTACCGAAATGGAACCGAAATCACGAATGGAACCGAAATCATGAATAGAGCGAAAATAAATTTCGATTTGACACATTTCAAGTCCATTCGAAAAATCCGAAAATTTTTCGATTCGGCTCGGAAAACTTTTCGGATCTATCGGTTTTCGGGTCCGACCCGATTCGGAAATTCGGCCGAATCCGAAGACACGAATCGGGAAATTTCGTGAAAATTCCGAAACCCGAAACGCACATCCCTACACTGTACCACCCCAGTTTATATATGAATCCCATAGGCTTCAATGTTAAAAATACTCCAGTTTTTAGTCAAGATCTAATAAACTGTTTATTCTTTTTAATCTTTTTTTCTCTTTAGGATCTTCTAGGCAATTTCGGGATATTTTTTTCAGATTTTTTTCTAAATAGCTTTCTTTTTTCCCGTAACAGACCTTTTTATTATCATTCATTGGATCTTATGTATTAATTCCAGACATTTTCGTCCAGTAGGTTTTTTTGCAAACAGCGTTTCAAATTTGAAAGTTTCAATCGTTTCTTTTTTATACATACTGTATACCTCGTTCGTCGGCTTGTCTGCTTTTTCCGACAGCTGGTCAGCGCTGTATCCGGCGGATTGCCGGCTTTTTTCAGGCGCGGTCGGTGGGTTTGCGGCAGATTGTCGGGTACGTTCTGCGGCGTTTTGGATCGATTCGATGTTTCAAATCTTATCGGCGGGTTTTCTGCTGATTTTCGGATTCGTTCCCTGCACGTCGGGGACCCTGCGGCGAATGCTGAACTCACAGCAGGGTCGGGGAGTCTGATTCCCCGAAGTGCGTGGAACGAGAGAGCATCGAAAAGTCAGTGACACTTCAGTGCTCTCTGAATAACCCCTTTTGTAAGCGTGTCGGCAGCCAATCAGAGGGCTGCAAAGTACAAAAAAACTCCTCTAACTCATCAGTGCCATCAGAACAGAATGTCAGGTTTTTTTTTTTGGGGGGGGGTAGTCAGCACATTTAATAATCATTTAACACAAATGAAGTACTTTGGCATCGCTCTGATTTTATTTGAGATCGCTCATGCCCAGCACAGCAGCATCAAGTAATTAAACCTGTTAACAAGTATACAAACCTTGGCCTGCTTGTTCATCGTCTGCTGGATTCGGCTGGAGTCTATATGTCTAATTATTTCAGATAAGACATCTTCGTTCCCGACCCTGGAACAGTAATGCAGCGGGGTCTCCAGGGTCTGCAATACAAAAAAGAAAGGGCGTAAATTATATATAAAGGGTTATTCAATAAGCGGTGAACTTGCCACCGAATTGCACCGAACTGTGAATTTACCCATATTACGGTGCAATTTTAGGGCAGTTCGTTTGTTCAGAAAGCTGTCAGTTCACTAAATACCGGCGAACTGACAGCGAAATACGGTGGAGATCGCCGCAATTCGGTTGCCCCATGGAGAAGTAATGGTTAATCTATTCAGAGAACGCAGAACTGCACCGAAATGTCAGTGAAATCCCCTGATTCAGTCAACAGGTTTAAACAGGCGAATCCCGTAGGATTCAATGTAAAAAAATATATATTAACATTTTATTCTTTTTTTATTCAACCATTTTTGTTTTCATTTTTTATCAAAAAGCCTTTATTGGAATTTTTTTTGTATTTTTTTTAGGGAAATTGTTTTTTTAAAGGCATTTGTGTATATTCTGTAACAGTTCATTTTATTATCTTTTTTATACACCTTCTTATTATTTTCACGCATTTTTATTGTTTTAAACACCTTTTAAAGTATAGCAGAGTTCTATTTTTTTTTCCTGCAGTTCAGTGGCTTTCGGCAGTCAGTTCGGTGCTCTTCGGTGGCATTTGGCGGGCTGATCGGTGGTCAGCGGCGGTCTTTGGGGTCTGCACGTTTGGTGCACTTTGTGGACCTGGCAGTGAATACTGAATTCATCGCAGTGTCGGTGAACTGGAATCGCCGAACGAGAAAGCACCGAAATTTCAGTGACATTTCGGTGCTTTCTGAATAAAACCCTTGTAGTGCTCACTCCCGGAGGAGCCGCTGAATTTAACCTCGGGTTAGTCTCACCGCACTAGGCGGCAATAAATATACACCAGCACTGTTGTGGATTTTATAGATTATATACTTTACTGATCCCAATAAAGCGGCATATATAATGTGAATACGGTATATGAACAACAGGATTTCGTAATGCGAGAAAAACACGCGGCGGCAAAAGGAAAGTTTAACCCCTTCGTTTCTGGAGTGTAAGTCCCGCAAAAGTAATGTCCCAAAAAGGTGTGTGTGTGTGCGATTCAGGTACCCGGGTACTATATTCAACTGGCCAGTGAATGGATTGAGCAATTCTTCGACTAGTCACTTTGGGGCCCTGTAGATTTAAACAATACTGCAGCGTGCTTTGTTTAAACTTGGACTGTGGCCTGGAAGGCCTCTCACCCATCCGCTGGACAATCTGTTCCGCTGTCCGATTAAGGATCTCTCTCTCCGCTTGATTATACTGGAACTCTGTGCCACCGGATCCGCTTCTCCTGCTTGTCCGATTTCGGTAACGAGAATTATAGCCTACCGCCTGCACTCCCAGTGGATCATCGCGGTTTCCTTACTCGGGGTCCAAACCGGAACGTTGTGTCTGCGCAAAACCTCTCAGCGATGTGTGGATAGGTCTCCGCCAGCACTGTCTCTGATTCTCAGCACCCGCAAGGCAGCTCCTGCTCTCCGGCCTGGTCTCAATCTCTGGCAGTCTCACGTGCGTCTTCCACCTTTCGTCGCTCGGCTCACACTGGCCCTCCTTCGCACGAGGTTGCGGATGTCCTTCGCTCTCTCCCACCCACTTCCTGTCCCCGCCGCAAAGCATGATGGAAAACGTAGTCCCGTTGTGTCAGTATACTTTACATTGCGCTTGTCTCCCTCTGGTGGCCAAATCCGAGCAATACATCAACAGAGTTTTTAAACAGCACTACACTCTCCCCCTGCTAGAACTCTTGGGTCTCTCCAAGGAGGTGTAACATTTACATAACATTTCAACATTACATTCGGCAATATATATAGGCTCAGCAGCAAACATACAATGGGTCAGATATACGTCTTCAAGTTGACTCATGCTCCTGACTACCTCAGCTAACATAGCAGACACTTCGGGCAACCTTTGCACTGTGGTGACAGCATCTTCAGTGCTATGTCCTGGTGAGTCGTAGGTAAGTCTCTGAGGGGGTCGGATAGAACGCTTTGGGCTTTGATTCTGTGATTCAACTAGGCCTCCCAATGGAACTCTTCTTGACCTTTCTCGACAAGTCTTATCATCCTGGAGACGAATGTGGTGTTTAGTGCTCTTAGCGCATTCCACATCAACCTCATACTTGGAGAACAAATTTTCCGACTTGAGTATTGGAGACTGAACCCGCTTCTTCCACTTGAATGAGATAGGAGCATCTTTAGGGTAGAACCGTTCAGCTTGAATCGCTTTATTCACTCTCCTCCCTAGATCGGTACTGGAGAGGGGCTTCACAGAAGCCATTCGCCCGATTGACATCCGTGTCTTCAAATTTACTGAAGAGTCAGACACATTACATACGCTGACGGAAACTCTTCCACTTGTCCGTTTCAAAACTCTTGTAGAGATTATTTCAGGGACTTCTCTGGACTGCATAACCTTCTCTGTCCCTTCCGCTTTCCTCAGCCGCCTCACTTCTTCAGGGGCTCTCTGTTCTTCGACCATCCGTTGACATACCGGCCGTGACATTGAGTGTGCCTTCTTGGGAGCAGGACTCTCTTCTTTCACCAGCGGGGTTAGAAAACGTCTCACTAAGTCAGTGTTCGTCCCCACTATCATAGAACTTCGATTACCTCCCGAGGGACGAGGACACACAATGGCCAACGTGTCACATACTCCCGGTTGTCCAACGGTCGCTGAACTGAATTCCAGCTTCACCTGTAGATATCCATCATAGGGAAACCTCTCAGTCTCCATACCCCAGATTTTGCGGATCCTTCAACTTCTTCAGGGGTATATGATTCAAATGTTTCTGATAGAAGTCTCGGTAAATCAGAGTTACTTGAGCACCTGAATCTAGAAGAGACTTTGTGTAGACCCCTTCCACTTGGACCGGGATGATGGACGAAGGTCCTATCAACCTGTCAGGGAATTTCTCTGCCGTAGTACAAGGTGGGGACCCAGTTTGCTCTCTCAACTGGGGTCCCCCGAAATTTTCCGCTTGCAAAACAGGCGACTGCTCCTTCAAGGCCTTCTGTAGATCTTCGACCGATCTCTTTATGGGCCTCCTTTTTGGGCACTGAGCCCTGAAATGACCGATTTCCCTGCAGCCAAAACATCTTTTCCTCGAGCGTGTGGGCACATTTTCTTCCTGTGGCTCATTTGAAAACCCCGTTAGAAACCACAGCCGCTCTTGTCATTCGTATATCTGCTAGAAACGTCCGTCCTCTTCGCGGTTTGGGTGGGCTGGGTGTCATGTGGACTCTGCATGGATTGCATGTGTGTGCCCAGATTGCAGTGAGCGGTAATGAATATGCAGGTTGTGGGGTCAAAAAAGATATTTATTACTAATAAACATTAAACAGCAGACATAAATGAATATTTATGAATACTGAGAAAGAAGAGGGAGGCAATAAGCAGAACGAAAAGAAAAAAGGTATACACAGGATGCTAACTAGGAGACACAGGTGGAAACTGAAAATACGTACAACTAAATAGAATCTAAACTAGACAGGATAAACAATAATGTCCACGGCAAGGTATCCAGATAAGGATAAGGCAATCTCGTAGTCGGGGTATCAAGCAGAAGTCGAGGAATACAGATAACAGAATAATCAAAAGTCCATAGCCAGGGGTCGCACACGTTAAATCCAATAAGGGGGAACTCGAAGCAAATGATTGGGGGTTACCGGTATAGCAGAGGTAGGAAAAGTTCACAGGAGGGTTCCAGATGGGTACTCGAGAGGGGACTCAGATGGGTGGTCCAGAGGGTATAACCGGTAACAAATCCAGAGGGTATTCAGAAGATAAGTCCAGCACAAGGGGTTTCCAAAAGCAGGTCAGCTAGGTACAAAGTCCAGACTTCAATGAGGAAGTCCAGCAGATGGGGTGTGACCTCCTTATATACAGGGTAGATCAGGCTGGATAAGATGCAGGTGATTGGTTCTGAATGCTATTCAAATCAGACTTAAGTCCAGAACTGAGCATGGGGGAAAAAGTCCCGGAATCTGCATAGGTCATGCAGAACATGAAAAGAAAGGTAAACAAAAGGGGGCGTCAGAGGGTCTGGGGGTTCGGACCGTGACACTGGGGCAGTCACGTCGATAGTGGCCAACCCCCCCACAATTGTAGCAGATCAACGAACCAGAGGGTTCTCCAGCAGGAACACTCTGCACTGCCTCTCCCTCCTCAGGTATGGCAATCCTAGCAGACAGCAATGTCATCAACTCCATCATTTTTGACATCAGAGTTTTCAAAGCCATCACTTCGGCCTGTATGTCCGCTACACCAAGAGTTCCTACTTCTGCGGTGAAAACTGCATGTGAAGCATTAGCAATCGTTTTAGCCTTAATTAAAGCTTCTTCTTCTCTGATAGCTTTGACCAGTTTGGAATATGTCACTCTCTTGCTCTGGTATCTAGTCTGAAATTTCAACATTATGGGATCCAGTGGGAGTGCTCCTTTGAAAATTTGATCCATCAAAGCTCTGCTTGCATGACTCGGTTCAACCTCCTTTTAGAATAACCTGATGGATGATTTTATCCAGCCGCCAGACATAGGTGGACAATTCTTCTCCTTCCTTTTGATAGGTGTGAGAGAACTTGTGGATAAGCTCGGCACAATCCTCCACTCCCCCGAAAATTTCCTGTAAAGCTTCTAGATACTCCGCAGCAGTGCAGCCTGGCTTGGCCCTTTTCAGATTTCGGATGACATCTGAAGCAGGACCTCTTAGGCTCTCGATCAACCTTTGTCTCTTCACGGTGTCAGCAACTTCCCATTCTTCCACAGCTTGCACTGCCTGATCTATCCAAGTGTCAAAGTCCTCTTCTCCAGCTGGCACAGGGACCTTACCGGAACAGAACCCCAACTTGCGATATCCATAATTTGCAGACGCGGCTGAGTTTTGGGCCAACGTTTCCACCAGCTTCCCCATAGTGGTAAAGAATGTAGCAGGAGGGAACCCTGCAATTGAGGTAGGGGTAGCATCGGGTATCTCGTCTCCTGATGTTGTTGGTCTAGTCACGGGAACATTCGTGGAATCACCACGTGGTGTACTTGGCTGGACCAGTCGAACTTCCACGTCGGTCAGCTTCACACTCGCGCCCTGAAAATACACTGGAACACCCTTTCTCCACTCAAAAAGAACATACGTGTGAGAAGTCTCTGGGTTCACTTTAACGTCCACTATGAATCCCTGCTGGTCAGGTGCCAACGCTGCTACGGCCCGGCGGATCTGTTCTTCTGCCCAGGTGCCTGCAGGGATGTCCATTACTACACTCAACCCTAACTGGCCATTTTGTGCTTTACACCACTCTGCTGCTTCTTCTGGATCCATATTAACCCCTTAATTGCGGTATTTTACAGAGACTGGAATCCCGGACGAGCCCCCACGTGTAGCGCTCACTCCCGGAGGAGCCGCTGAATTTAACCTTGGGTTAGTCTCACCGCACTAGGCAATAAATATACACCAGCACTGCTGTGGATTTTATAGATTATCTACTTTACTGATCCCAATAAAGCGGCATATATAATGTGAATACGGTATATGAACGACAGGATTTCGTAATGCGAGAAAAACACACAGCGGCAAAAGGAAAGTTTAACCCCTTAGTTTCTGGAGTGTAAGTCCCGCAAAAGTAATGTCCCAAAAAGGTGTGTGTGTGTGCGATTCAGGTACCCGGGTACTATATTCAACTGGCCAGTGAATGGATTGAGCAATTCTTCGACTAGTCACGTTGGGGCCCTGTATATTTAAACAATACTGCAGTGTGCTTTGTTTAAACTTGGACTGTGGTCTGGAAGGCCTCTCACCCATCCGCTGGACAATCTGTTCTGCTGTCCGATCAAGGATCTCTCTCTCCGCTTGATTATACTGGAACTCTGTGCCACCGGATCCGCTTGTCCAATTTCGGTAACGAGAATTACGGCCTACCGCCTGCACTCCCAGTGGATCATCGCAGTCTCCTTACTCAGGGTCCAAACCGGAACGTTGTGTCTGCGCAAAACCTCTCGGCGATGTGTGGATAGGTCTCCGCCAGCACTGTCTCTGATTCTCAGCACCCGCAAGGCAGCTCCTGCTCTCCGGCCTGGTCTCAATCTCTGGCAGTCTCACGTGCGTCTTCCACCTTTCGTCGCTCGGCTCACACTGGCCCTCCGTTGCACGAGACTGCGGATGTCCTTCACTCTCTCCCACCCACTTCCTGTCCCCGCCGCAAAGCATGATGGAAAACGTAGTCCCTTTGTGTCCAGTATACTTTACATTGCGCTTGTCTCCCTCTGGTGGCCAAAACCGAGCAATACATCAACAGAGTTTTTAAACAGCGCTACACCCTCATAGAGTAAAACTAAGCTCCATTTAATTGTAAAAACAAATACCATAAAAAATACAAAAAGTATCAACGCATTTTCACATACAGGGTAATTCAAAAAGATCCGAATGGCTGGAGAAAGGTAACCGAACGTTGAAAATCAGCGTTCGGTTACCTTTCTTGGCCATTCGGCTATCCAGAGAGCAGGCAATTCGCCAAATCCTGGCGAATTGTCTGCACATAGGGTGCCTGTTCGAGGGCAATGAAATCCACATAAAGCACTGCTTCGGCTATTCAGAGAACACAAACCGGCAGTGAAAGGTTCCCGAAATGCCCTGCCATTCGGTGGTTTAATACAGCAGGTTTATTCAGGCGAATCCCATAGGCTTCAATGTTAAAATATTCCCGTTTTAATTCAATATCTAATAAACCGTTCATTATAAAATTCTGCAGTAAAGAGTCTCTTTATTTATAGATTTTTTAGGATATTTTAAGCATTTTTCTGGATTTTTTTTAAACTTTACTTCTTTTTTCTGTAACAGACCTTTTTATTATCATTCATTGGATTTTATATGTAAATTTCAGACATTTTCGCTCAGTAGTTTCTTTGCAAACAGCGTTTCACTTTTCAAACATTCAAGCAAACTGTTTTGCTAATTTATTCACTTCACTCGTCTGCGGTGTCAGCTTTTTCTGGCGGCTGAGCTGCGTGTGATCGGCTCCTGCTCGGGTTGTTCTGTGGTTTTCGGCGGGTTAATCCAGATGTTTTTGCAGGTTTTCGGCGTGCATTCGCCGGGTTTTGCGTTTAGTTTTCCTTGGGTTTGCGGTAGCCTTTCCCTGCAATTCGGGGACCCTGTGGTGCTTGCTGAATACACCACAGGGTCACCGAAATGGGATCGCCAGATCGAACCGAATTGAAGAGAACGAAAAGTCATGAATACCGAACGTGCGGTAACTTGTCGCTTCTCTTTGAATTACCCTGATAGTCTGAGAATCCTGTCCATCACCGCCAAGGAGAATTGTGCCGATTGCATGGAGAGGCGCGACGCAGGGCTGGAATAACTTAGGGGGATCTAATGGACCATTAAAAAGTAAACTACCGTATGTCAGCCCCACTCTTTCACCAACACAATTAGATCAATGAGAGAGAGGCAGCAACATTTTCTCCAACTCCTCAACGTCCTTCTGGTCCCCACAACTGCCCCGCATTTTAAGGATGGGGTCTTACCATTGCTTCGTAAAGAGGCAAAATAATTTTTTCATCAAGTGAACCAGTACCTCTTTTTATAGGTGACAGGATTTTACTGGCTTTTGCAGCTGCTGCCTGACACCAGGCTCACTGCTATTGTAATATTATACCCAGATCTTTGTCATTCACTGAATCCTCCAACTCAATCCCCGATACAGCATAGTTTGCTTTATTATTTTAGTTCCGAAATGCATAAATAGAAAGGTCGCCGGGTCTGAAGTTGTGGGAGGTGCCTTACGGGTTCTTAAAAGCCCCGGGCGTGCTCAGAAACATGCAGCAGGTCAAGGTGGCCTGCCACCCATCCCTTTCTGGGTCCTCCCACCCATCCCTTTCTGGGCCCTCCCACCCATCCCTTTCTGGGCCCTCCCACCCATCCCTTTCTGGGCCCTCCCACCCATCTCTTTCTGGGCCCTCCCACCATCCCACCCATCCCTTTCTGGGTCCTCCCACCCATCCCTTTCTGGGCCCTCCCACCCATCTCTTTCTGGGCCCTCCCACCCATCCCTTTCTGGGCCCTCCCACCCAACTCTTTCTGCTACATATTCCTCCTTAAAGGAACATGCATATCCCTTTAAGATTACGCCCCGGTTATCCCTTTTTTCAGGCCTATCGACCAGTCTGTTCCGGCATACTTTAACCGAGTTGGTTCTGGGGGAAATCGCTAAAGCAATGGGCCCCAAACACAACTTTACACTTATCTTTATAAATTTTAACATAGTGTAACACAGTGACTATATTTACTACTTATTTATTTTCTGTGTTAATCTGTATATTTGTGTTTTGTTTTTAAGATCTTGCATTTTATTACTTTTTTTTTTTAACAGTAAAATTAATTACAATGTTCTTGATCCCAGGACATACTGAAAACGAGAGAAATCTCAATGTATCCTTCCTGGAAACCAGAGAAATCTCAATGTATCCTTCCTGGAAACCAGAGAAATCTCAATGTATCCTTCCTGGAAACCAGAGAAATCTCAATGTATCCTTCCTGCTAAAATAATTTATAAATAAATAATAAAATAAATATATATATAGATTTATTTTATCACCTTTATTTTTCAGACACAGTTCAGCATACATGGGTCGTGCACACAGGCACCCCTGAGAGAAAATCTTTTAGACTTTGATGCAAAAAACAGAAAGCAATGCTGCGGAAGGGCTGTCCTGGGCTAAACCAGAGGGCACTCTGCTCCCCAAACCTAAAGTCTTGTTAATCAAGAGCCGTGTCCTTATTCTAATTATATCACACCTTACACCTAACACACAAAAACCCAAAACATAAATCATGTAACTAATTAAACTGAGGAAAAAAAGAAATATATATATATAAATAAATGGTGATGGGTGAATAGCGCACTCGAGAGACTTACAGGGTTATTCAGAGAGAGGTGAAAAGCAGGAGAATGACTGGAGGATGGAAAATTCTAGGTCAAAATAGCCAAAACAGAAAAATTCTCCCATTTATGTCACTTTCCAAATCGGCTATTTTGACCTAGAATTTTCCATTCCCCAGCCAGTCTCCTGCTTTTCACCGCTCTCTGAATAACCCTGTAAGTATCGATAAAATATGAATTATATTATTGCGAGTCGACGTTTCAGTCCATGCGAGACTTTTCTCAAGACATAACACATACAAACAAAGAAACACATGTGTAATGTCTTGAGAAAAGTCCCGCATGGACTGAAACGTTATTCACCCATTTCTACCTATACGGTATAGCAGCATCGGAGCACGTACACTTTCTTGTCAAGGGTTGAATACCAGGCACCTGTTGGATTATATATATACAGCAGTGACGTGCGGTGAGGTCAGTGGCTGGTGAGGCACTGGCTAGTATCAGAGCCAGATATACACAGGTTACGTAGGTTCAGTGCTCCCCAGGATCTCTGCGTCTTCCTCCAGGCAGCCTAGTGTGACACCCCTGCCTAGGCCACACCCCCGCACCCAATGATTGTGCGAGACAGGACAGTCACATGACTGTCCTGCGCCAATCAATTCGTGGGAGGCATGCCTCCCATGCAGGCATTTTTTGAATGGCTTGGACCAATAGCGCTTTCCTATTGGTCCAAGCTATTCCATTGCTCTCTCAGGGCCTCCGAGGCACTGGGAGAGCAATGTTCAGGAAGTGGGCAGTGCTCGGACGTCTGTACATTGAACAGACGCATCGCGCTGCACACCTCTTAGCAGCCTACGCAATTTGCTTAGCATCCTGCTACGCAAATTGCATAGGCTCAGCCAGGCTGCTGGAAAGAAAATAAAGAATGTTTAGCTGACGGAGCTGACGGGGGAACGTGAGCAGGTGAGTTTGACTGCAGCCCTTAATGGCAGGTGAGGCTATCGGTTGCAATCTCAAAAACTGATCCATGATTTTGCCACCAAAGGGTATCATAAGCCAACCCTCGAAATCATCCAGGAAGATGTGTTACAAATAGAGAGACCAACTCTTTTGAACAAGAAACAACAAGAAAATACACAAGAAAATGCTATATCCTTTATTTTAGATTATAATGTTTACAACAGAGAGATCAAGAGATCAATAGAAAAACATTGGTCTATTTTAAAAAGAGACCCCATCCTCAATTCAATACTGCCGGAAAAACCATCCATTATATATAGGGGTGGTAGAAATTCAGGACGTCAATTGGTGAAAAACCATATCATAGAGAAGAAAGCCACACTTGGAAATCCATTCGGAATATCAGCTGGTTTCTATGGGTGCGGCCAATGCATCGCATGCAGAAAAACTTCAAATAAAAAAAGAACGATACGTGAATTTGCTGTATCTAGAACCAATTCCGTCCACAAAATTCAACAGCTTATAACCTGTCACTCTAGGTATGTGGTTTATCTACTAAAATGCCCATGCGGTAAAAACTATATAGGACAGACATCAAGACCCCTGTATGTCCGTATAAATGAGCATTTGTGCAACATAACGAGAGGCTATGATAAGCACAGTGTACCCCTCCATTTTCGAGACACACATGGTTGTAATGTAAAGGACATACAGTTTTTTGCAATAGAAGCTGTCAAATGTAATTGGAGGGTGAGGATCTGATTAGGAAACTAATTATGACAGAGATGAGGTGGATTTACACACTAGACACCCTCATTCCAGGTGGTCTAAACGCCGATTTTGAAATCAATCATTTTCTGAAATAATCTCATTTTACATCATTTGAAATAGACCTATGGTACTCTCTTTCTTTTCCATTCTACATTATGTTTCTTCCTTCCCTTTTCCATTTTTTGGTCTCCTTTTTCATTCCATTGTCTTTCTGTTTCTGGACATATGGAATATGTTAATAATGGGGATGTTTGTATGGAGGACATTGATATCGCAAATCGGGGGAACCTCCTATACCGGATGCTCTACGAATGGAACGCAAGCGGTAGTACTTCAGATGGAACGCAAGCGGAAGTGATCCGGTTGGAACGCATGCGGAAGCAACTTGGAACGCATATGGATGGGTTTGGTGTGGAACGCACGCCATAACGCTGCGGCAACAATTTATGGAGGGTATAAATTGTGGAGGCTCAAATATGGGGTATTCGGCTGAAGAAACTTACAGATTCGGTAAGAGAAACGCGTCTCGACGATACCCCACCTTTTTATGTATTTTAATTATGTTTTAAATTAAAAGTCTTTTTCCCACTTCCCATTCTCCACGTTCATATATTTACCATCTATGCCCATTCAACATCTGTACCTCTCCCCTACATATCACACCGCATTATATCTGCCTTCCATTGGAGTATATGAAAGCATCCAAATTAGAGGCCAAGATCCTTTGCGAAGTGGTCCACTGCTACTACTCAACTAGAGGTTAAGACCCCCTGCGAAGTGGTCTACAGGTGCTATTACAGAACCACCTATTGAGGAGGTTCTCAACCATGTGAGTACTTGTCCAGGGACAACCATACGGTATTTCTTCCTGTAACGGGATTACGCTATATCATCTTTCCTCCGAGGTCCTCTTTGATGCTTCATATACCGCGGAATATTCGATTGGAGTGAATAAGCGCAACAAGAACCCCCACCATCAGAGGGTGGAGTCCCCCATAGAGACTCAACTGCATATAATATTGAGCTATCCAGCTCTTTACTTGTGAGTGTTTCTCCTCTTCAAAATTCTTTTGTATAACGCATACGATATTGCCCAATTGTTTTTTTCCTTTTTTTTTCTCATTCGGTACTCTCATCATGCGATCTGAGAATTTTCCTGGACTACCTTCATAAAGAGACTGTTTCTCGGAGATTCTTTTGAGACTTCCAACTCAGAGGACTAACCCTTTTTGCGCTCCCGAATATACTGTGGTATTTCTGTCTATTAAAAAGATAAAGTGGTCAGGATGAGTAATGTGTGACAGTTTATTCTGTTACATCATCTGCCAAACACTCGTGTATCGTTCACCCTCCCTTCCCCTCGACTAGATATTAGAGGAGCCGCAGCAAAGAGAACAATGCCAGCAGACGAGTAAAGTTACCCGGCGATAATGTATCGCTGCCTACGATTGGTTTACTTTAGCTGGAAATCTATAAAATACCCGTAGCTCCGTCCCGTTAATCTAAGAGCATAATTTAGAAGCCTGCTCGGCGAGCCGCCGATTTATAACGCCGAACTTTCAACACAAAGCCCTTCAGGTTTATTTTTAAAACACAATCCGTATAAACAGTCGTTTCAGAAACAGGCTTGTTCTTGGCAGCGTCCAAAGAGCCGGAGACTTTTATGTATCAGGACCGTCTTGGGGGGAAACAGATGTCGGAGCCAAATCTGAAAGCGGTTTACAAAGCGGCAAGGATTTAACATAAACAGGGGCGAAGTGAGCGAGGCGAGATTCTGGATGTGATATCGGCGCGGGCTAAGAACTCAGCGTTTTATATATATAAATATACAATGAGTATATATTTAGAAATCAGCGGATCGCTGAGCTCCTGTCAATGAAGCTCTTAGATTACCAAGATGAGCATCGCACAAATTTAGGGTTATTCAAAGAGAATCAAAAAGTCACCGCACGTTCGGCGACTTTTCGTTCTCTTCAATTCGGTGCGATTTGGCAATCCCATTTCGGCGACCCTGCGGTGTATTCAGGAAGCACCACAGGGCCGTCCTAGTGCAGGGAAAAGCTGCCGCAGACCCGACAAACACTCACCGCAAAACCCGGCGAACACACACCGAAACCCGCAAAAACATCTGGATTAACCCCGCCGAACACGCCGGAGAAACTCGAGCAGCTGCCGATCACAGTGCAGAGCAGCCGCCGGAAAAACCCGACACTGCAGACGAATGGAGTGGAAAAAAAAAACAGTACGGTGAATTTCGTGGCACTTTCGTCTATTCAGAAAGCTGTCAATTCACCAAATACTGGCAAAATGACAGCAAAATACGGTGCAGTTCGCCGCAGTTCGGAGGCAGCAAAATTGTCCAATAAAGAAGTAACGGTTAATCTATTCAGAGACACCGAACTGCACCAAAGTGATCTTCTGTGACTCAGTTCGGCAGGTTTAAACAGGTGATTCCCATAGGATTCAATGTAAATAAAAGCAATAGCTCTTTGGGTTTTTTTAAAATAAAAAATAACGTTTATTCTTTTAATTTTCAGCAAAAATCCTTTTTTATTTTTTAGGACGCCTTTTTGTATTTTTCTTATTGTTTAGACAAAATTTCTGTTTCCCAGTTTTTTTTGAAAGTCGTTTTTTATTCTGTAACAGACCATTTTATTATTTTTTAAAGTACTCTTTTTGTTATTTACAAAATATTTAATGCATTTTTATTGGTTTAAATTAAACACCTATTAGGACAATAGGATAGTCCCCGTTTTTTTTTCTTAGTTTGTTTTTTGCAGTTCGGAGGAATTCATCAAGGCACTTTAGTGCTCTTCGGCGACATTCTCCAACTTTTTCATGAGGCTTCGGTGACTCCTTCGGCGCACTACGGTGACCATCCGGTGAATAGTGAATTCTCTGTACTGTCGGTGAAATAGACAGTGCACTGAACTGCGCCGAAGTGAAAAGCAACTAAATTTCAGTGAAATTTCTGTGCTTAGTGAATAACCCCTTAAAAATTGTTATAATTCAAAACAATACTCATTAGTAAATTCCAGCAGTTCCTACAGAAGTCCGGGGGGGGGGGGGACATACATAGCTTTATTTTCGTTACTGGTTATGTAGAGAAAACAACTTTTTGCTTTTTGGCTAGAAATAACAAATTACATTTTTTTTCCAAACATGATCGAAACATCTGCCATTTTATGAAGCTTTTTTCAGGGGCAAAATTAGTCTGAAGTCGACTCATTCCATGAAAATTCGGCTTCATCCAAAAATCTTAGATTTCTCCCGAACTACAGTGATTTATTTTTTGGGTTAGGCCTAGGATTAGGGTTTGGGCTAGGGTTAGACATTAGAGATAGAGCCAGAAACTAGGGTTAGGTTTAGAAATTACTAACTCCAGCCCTAACCCTAATATCTAACCCTAGTCCTGATTCCAACCCTAGCCCTAACCCTAGGCCTGATTCCAACCCTAGCCCTAACCTTAATTTCTAACCGTAGTCCTGATTCTAACCCTAGCCCTAACCTTAATTTCTAACCCTAGCCCTAACCCTAGTCCTGATTCCAGCCCTAATTTCTAACCATAGTCCTGATTCTAACCCCAGCCCTAATTTCTAACCCTAGTCCTGATTCCAACATAGCCCTAACCCTAATTTCTAACCCTAGTCCTGATTCTAACCCTAGCCCTAACCTTAATTTCTAACCCTAGCCCTAACCCTAGTCCTGATTCCAACCCTAATTTCTAACCATAGTCCTGATTCTAACCCTAGCCCTAATTTATAACCTCTAGTCCTGATTCTAACATAGCCCTAGCCCTAATGTCTAACCCTAGTCCTGATTCTAACCCTAGCCCTAACCCTAATTTCTAACCCTAGTCCTGATTCCAACCCTAATTTCTAACCATAGTCCTGATTCTAACCCTAGCCCTAACCCTAATTTATAACCTCTAGTCCTGATTCTAGCCCTAACCCTAATTTATAACCCTAGTCCTGATTCTAACCCTAGCCCTAACCTTAATATCTAACCCTAGTCCTGATTCTAACCCAAGTCCTAATCCTAATTTATAACCCTAGCCCTAAACCTAGTCCTGATTCCAACCCTAATTTCTAACCCTAGTCCTTATTCTAACCCTAGCCCTAACCTTAATTTCTAACCCTAGCCCTAAACCTAGTCCTGATTCCAACCCTAATTTCTAACCATAGTCCTGATTCTAACCCTAACCTTAATTTCTAACCCTAGCCCTAAACCTAGTCCTGATTCCAACCATAATCCTGATTCTAACCCTAGCCCTAACCCTAATGTCTAACCCTAGTCCTGATTCTAACCCTAGCCCTAACCCCAATTTCTAACCCTAGCTCTAACCCTAATTTCTAACCATAGTTCTGATTCTAACCCTAGCCCTATCCCTAATTTATAACCTCTAGTCCAGATTCTAGCCCTAAAAACCACTGTAATTCAAAAGCAATCTAAAATTTTTGGATAGAACTGAATATTTATGAAGGAAATCGACTTTCATTTTGCCCCCGAAAAACTCTTCAAAAAATGACAGGAGGAATCTTATGTAAACGTGTCCAAAAACGTTGGAAGTTGAGATAACTAAATTGCTAAAGGGCGGTCCCTAGGTGAGTTAGAAAGGGTACTGCCCTCCATCTGTGGGTGTAATCTTTGCTAGTTACATTGTTACCGTCTTGAGATAACGGGTTTGTTCAATTAAACAAATTTCTTACCTTGAGATAACAAATAACAAGAAACAACAAAAAAGTAAAATGCATGGGCACCACTGCCAGTTCCAGAGAGGGGGCACAGGGGCACCCAACCCCCCGAGCTGCAAACCCATTGGAGGCGACTTGTGTTTGCGTTTGGCGGCCCTCCGGCGGGTTTGCATTGGCGTGTGATGGGTTTGAGGTGGGTTGGCGGCAGCATTTGGCGGGCAATTCTCTGCACTTCGGGGACCCTACGGTGACTGCTGAAATCACTGCAGGGTGGGGAAATTTGATTCCCCGAAGTGCATTGAACAAGAGAGCGCCGAAATGTCGACAACGCTGAATGGGTGCTCTCTGAATAACCCCCAATATAATTAAAGGGAAGCTACACACCCTGACCTCTTTCTTTTTTATCACCCCCACGCACTCCTTCTGCCTTAGTTTTGCAGGAAACTCTGAAATTTAGGAGTCCCCCCCCACACACGCGTGTCATCAGGCAGCCAGGACTTTGAATTTCCCGGCTACTGGTCACTGGTGATGTCAGCATGCTCTGCGTGATGCCGGCTCACTCTCAGACTGTCTGTGATAGTGCACATCTTGAGAGGCAGCCGATGGATTGGTCCTGCACATGCGCTACGGAACTCGTGTACAAAAGGGTACAATTATTTAAATGTAAGGAAAGGAGGTATATTTGTATTAGAGTGGTCCTTTAAGGTCACTGGAACGGCAAAAACAATTCACCTGTGCAAGGCTTACATTGCAGATAAGGGGTTAATGGAAAACCTCAGGTTTATTTTGTAAATTCCCGTCTCGAAAGGATGAAAATCACATTTTCGGTAGAGATTACCCGGCTCGTGGTCCACGAGATGTTACCGTCATGTTCCATAAGTATCCTGATGATTTTTACATCCTCCTCTTCTACGTGGATCATGTCTTTCTTTACTGCGGCTGCCAAGTGCAGAGGCGTCTCTCCATCCTAAAAACAAAAGCAGGCACCGGCAAATAACCAAACAGGGAATGGGGGGGGGACAACTACCCTAAATTGCTGAATCTGTTTTTTACCACATGTCTTGCATTAAAGGAGTTTTATTGCTGTGGAGTTCTGTGATACACTCATATACACTGCACATTACTCTGAGTTTTAATGCTGTGCAGCTCTGATACGCTCATACACACCGCACATTACTGTGAGTTTTATTGCTGTGGAGCTCTGTGATACGCTCATACACCGAACATTACTGTGAGTTTTATTGTTGGGGAGCTCTGTGATACGCTCATACGCACTGCACATTACAGTGAGTTTTATTGCTGTGGAGCGCTGTGATACGCTCATACACACTGCACATTACTGTGAGTTTTATTGCCGTGGAGCTCTGTGGTAAGTTCATACACACTGCACATTACTGTGAGTTTTATTGCCGTGGAGCTCTGTGATACGCTCATACACACCGAACATTA
This sequence comes from Leptobrachium leishanense, assembly GCA_009667805.1. Classification (NCBI taxonomy): domain Eukaryota; kingdom Metazoa; phylum Chordata; class Amphibia; order Anura; family Megophryidae; genus Leptobrachium; species Leptobrachium leishanense. The sequence continues at coordinate 14,063,486 of CM019067.1, read as the reverse complement.
CTGTGAGTTTTATTGTTGTGGAGCTCTGTGATGCGCTCATACACACTGCACATTACTGTGAGTTTTATTGCTGTGGAGGCCTGTGATACGCTCATACACACTGCACATTACTGTGAGTTTTATTGCCGTGGAGCTCTGTGGTACGCTCATACACACTGCACACTACTGTGAGTTTTATTGCCGTGGAGCTCTGTGATACGCTCATACACACCGAACATTACTGTGAGTTTTATTGTTGTGGAGCTCTGTGATGCGCTCATACACACTGCACATTACTGTGAGTTTTATTGCTATGGAGCTCTGTGATACGCTCATACGCACTGCACATTACTGTGAGTTTTATTGCTGTGGAGCTCTGTGATACGCTCATACGCACTGCACATTACTGTGAGTTTTATTGCTGTGGAGTCCTGTGATACGCTCATAAACAACGCACATTACCGTGAGTTTTATTGCTGTGGAGTTCTGTGATACGCTCATAAACACTGCACATTACTGTGAGGTTTATTGCTGTGGAGCTCTGTGATACGCTCATACACACTGCACATTACTGTGAGTTTTATTGCCGTGGAGCTCTGTGATATGCTCATACACACCGAACATTACTGTGAGTTTTATTGCTGTGGAGCTCTGTGATACGCTCATACGCACTGCACATTACTGTGAGTTTTATTGCTGTGGAGTCCTGTGATACGCTGATACACAACGCACATTACAGTGAGTTTTAATGCTGTGGAGTTTTTTGATGCACTCATACACAGGACACATTACTGTGGAGCTCTGTGATACGCTCATACATACTGCACATTACTGTGAGTTTTATTGCTGTGGAGCTCTGTGATACACATTCATACATAGAGAGTGATGACTTCTCACCTTGTTGGTCTGGTTGACACAGGCTACAGCGTCCTCTCTGCTCTTTTCGTGGGACAGGACGTTGATAATAACTTGGACTATGTGTAAGTGGCAGTGTCGTACAGCAGTATGGAGAGGACTTTCTCCTGTCTGGAAAAAAATGTGAAATGACATTTATTAGGTTAAACATATGATTACAGGATAAAGGCAGACTAAAAACTCTTTTGGATGCAAAGTGAATCCATTTGACGAAAATCACTAATCCAAGGTGCTAGATAAGGTTGTCTTGCCTAGAAGGCCCCATATTCCAAGTAGATTTGATTTCACATGAAGAACACAGATTTTACTACAAGATCGGAGGCGAATATTATGCTTCCCCTTCTTTCACTTATCCCTCGGCAGCAAATTTAATTTGTAACATCATTGTAATTCAGGGTTCAGCAAACCTGGTCCCCCAGATGTATCAGAACTACATTTACCATGAGGCCCATCTTATCTGATGAAAGACAGAGCATCATGGGAGATGTAGTTCAAAAACATCTGGAGGGCCATGGTTGCCGACCCCCAATGTAAATGCTTTATACTGCCTAGCAACAGCTGGTTTAACCATGTCTTTTCAGAAATAAATAGTCACGAAAAATGCTCCAATCACGGAGGTGATTAGATTTCATGAGCAAAAGCAAAACAAGTCAGCAAAAATATGTTTCATTAAATCCCTACTAAACAATAGTGATATGTCACCAATTATGTGTGTCAATAAAAACGAATATGGTTTTTGAGATGCGTTACTTGTGCTTCAGTAACATGGACAAAGTGAAAAGCAATATTACAACAATATAACATTTTCTTGATACAACATAAATACTGCTTTCAGTCTCTATCAGGCTTATTCAAAGGGAATCGAAAAGCCACTGCACGTGCGGTGACTTTTCGTTCTCTACAATTCGGTACGATTTGGGGATCCCATTTCGGCGACCCTGCGGTGTATTCAGCAAGCACCACAGGGCTGTCGTAATGCAGGGAAAAGTCACCGAAAAGCCACCGAAAACTCACCGCAACATGAGGGCAAACGCACACCGAAACCCGCAAATACATCTGGATTAACCCCGCCGAACACGCCAGAAAAACCTGAGCAGCCACCGATCACACGCAGCGCAGCCGCCGGAAAAAGCCGACACCGCAGACGAAGGAGGCGAAGAAGAAGAAAAGCCAGTTTGCTTGAATGTTTGAAAAGAGAAACGCTGTTTGCAAAGAAACTACTGAACGAAAATGTCTGACATTTACATATAAAATCCAATGAATGATAATAAAAAGGACTGTTACAGAAAAAAGAAAAAAGAAGAAACGATTTAAAAAAAATAATAAAAAAAAAAGGGCAAGACTTTTTTGACACAAAAATCCCAAAAAATCTAAGAATAAGGAGACTTTTTGCTGCAGAATATTATAATGAACGGTTTATTAGATATTGAATTAAAACGGGAATATTTTTAACATTGAAGTCTATGGGATTCGCCTGAATAAACCTGTCGAATTAAACCACCGAATGACAGGGCATTAGGGGAACCTTTCACTGCTGGTTTGTGTTCTCTGAATAGATTAACCATTGCTTCTCTATGGGGGATTTCACTGCCCTCGAACAGGCACCGAACAGACAGCGTATGTGCAGGCAATTCACCAACATTTGGCGAATTGCCTGCTCTCTGAATAGCCGAATGGCCAGGAAAGGTAACCATACACTGAATTTCAGCGTTCGGTTACTTTTCTCCAGCAATTCGGAGCTCTTTGAATAACCCTGTATATTGGAAATAACATCAAAAAGCATAAACATTCATCAATCACAAAAGGGGGTTATTCACTAGCTTCCTAATTTGCCACCGAATTGCACCGAACAGTGAATTTTGGGGAAATTTGTCTGTTCGCTAAGCTGTCAGTTCGCCAAAATTTAGATCAAAATAATCAAACTAGAACATTAATAGAATTCATACTATATGCCATGACATTGATTTATTTATTATTTCCTCTTGTTAATTGCTGTGTTATATATTTTAATTTAACCTTTGAGAGCCAGGTGAGCTCCCCTCCATCTTCAATCAGGGCAGTGAGCATCCTCAGATTGCCGTGTCGAGCCACTATGTGCATTGCGGTTTCACCATTCTGTGAATAAAAATGACAAAAAGTTTAGGGGTGTCCGGGCCTGATTCCCCTTTGACTTTTGCCCATGCCAGAGTTAATACCGTTCGTGGTAAATACTAGGGATTTGCATGGCTGAAAAATTTGTTTTGTTTAGTTTCGTTTCGTTACGTTTTTAAATAATTTCGTTTTCGGAATTTCGGAACTAATTTAGTTTCGTGTTTCGTTTCGTATTTAGTTTCCTTTCGGATTGTTTTGTATCGTATCGTATCGGAATCCTATTGAATCAAATTCGATAGTTGATATCCATTTGATAGTTCATTTCAATTTCTATCGTATCGGATTCGTATCGTATCGTATCGAATTCAATAGTTGATATCCATTTGATAGTTCATTTCAATTTCTATCATATCGGATTCGTATTGTATCGTATCGAATTCGATAGTTGATATCCATTTGATAGTTCATTTCAATTTCTATCATATCGGATTCGTATCGTATCGTATCGAATTCGATAGTTGATATCCATTTGATAGTTCATTTCAATTTCTATCATATCGAATTCGTATTGTATCGAATTCGATAGTTGATATCCATTTGATAGTTCATTTCAATTTCTATCATATCGGATTCGTATTGTATCGAATTCGATAGTTGATATCCATTTGATAGTTCATTTCAATTTCTATCATATCGGATTCGTATTGTATCGAATTCGATAGTTGATATCCATTTGATAGTTCATTTCAATTTCTATCATATCGGATTCGTATCGTATCGAATTCGATAGTTGATATCCATTTGATAGTGCATTTCAATTTCTATCGTATCGGATTCGTATCGTATCGAATTCGATAGTTGATATCCATTCGATAGTTCATTTCAGATTCGATACTTGATATCAATTATTCAAATTTTTCTTTTATGATGATGACACAGTGTAAAACGAAATAAATTTGTTATATACCGTTTCGTTTAGTTTCGTGTCATATCGTTTCGTATTCGTATCGTATTGATTCGTTATTCAGAAGTACTTCCGAATACGAATTATCAAATTTCATTCCGAATTCCCGAATTTTTCCGAAACGAATGCACATCTCTAGTAAATATGTGACAGCGGAGTCTGAGATTAGAAACAATATTAAAAAGTGACATTTCAGGCTGGAAAGAACCTTCAATTCAGCGCATTATACAGCAAACGCATTGAAAACCAACTGTGAAAGGCTCACTACCACTAACACAAACTGTAACTAGATTACTCGTGCATTACAAACAAAACACATTATAAACCACATATTATAAACCACATTATAAAACACCTGCTGCAGTTGTTTCTCTTTGTTTGAAGTAATTGCATGTAAAAAGGAAAAATAAAGTTAGTTTTTTTTAATCTCTTGATTCTATTTTGTGGATTTTTCCCATAATGCAACATTTAAGGGGTTATTCAGAGAGCACCGAAATGTCACAGACATTTCGGTGCTCTCTCGCTCCCCGCATTTAGCATTCACCACAGGCCCCCCCCCCGGAGTGCAGGGAACGGGTTTGAAAATCTGTCGATACAATCAGAAAAATCGGATCGGTCAGAAATGCTGCTGAAAACCCGCCGAATGTACCCGACAATCCGCCGAACGCGTCTGAAAAAGCCGATGATGCGCCAAACACAGTGCCGACCAGCCGCCGGAAAAAGCCGAGAAGCCGACGAACGGGGTAAAAAACAAAAAACGATTGAAAGTTTCAAAATTTTAAACGCTGTTTGGAAAAAAAAGTACTGAACGAAAATGTCTGGAATTAAACATATAAGGTCCTATGAATAATAATAAAAAGGTCTGTTACAGGAAAAAAAAATGCTATTTATTTAAAAAAAAAAAAAAAAGAACAATCGGAGAAAAATTGGCCGAAAAAATTCCGAAAAATGCCTAATGTTAAAAGTTTTTTCCTGCAAATTAAAATAAATGGTTTATTAGATATTGGATAAAAGCGGGAATATTTTTAACATTGAAGCCTATGGGATTCGCCTGATTAAACCTGCCGAATGGAAACCACCGAACAGCAGGGCATTTCACTGACATTTCTCTGCTGTTCGGTGTCTGTGAACAGATTAACCATTGCTTCTCTATGGGGGATTTCACAGCCGTTGAACAGGCACTGTATTTTACTGCTAATTCGCAAAATTTGGCAAACTGTCTGCTTTCTGAATAGCCAAATGGCCCCGAAAGTGCACCATATAGGGAAATTCACCGTTCGGCGCAATTTCGGGGCTAGTTCGGCTCTCTCTGAATAACCCTGTTACCAAAATCTGATGGCAAGTTTCACTTTACAGCTGTGGTATAGGATAATACAGTAGTGATGAGGCAATGGGGTGGGGAAGGTAAGGTTTTGACAGGGCTGCAGAAGATCTATTGTGTTGTCTAGGCTACCAAAGATAAGAGATGTCAGCTGAATGAGATCTGATAGTGGGTTTTCAAAACTGAATATTTTCTTTGGTTATGTCATTTGCATACATCCCACAAAATGCAAGGCTTATGAGTCGGTTTTTTTGGTGATCTGACCCATAGAGTCCATAAGTATAGAGTAAAATATTTTCTTAACTAAAAATGAGAAAAAAGTAGATGAAAGATATCAGCAAAATAATCAAAATAAGGTCATTTCATGTTTTTGGTAGCAGAGAACCCTTTAAAATTCATACAGGGTTACTCAAAGAGAATCGAAAAGTCACTGTACGTTCAGTGACTTTTTGTTCTCTTCAATTCGGTGCGATTCGGCGATCCCATTTTGGTGACCCTGTGGTGTATTCAGCAAGTACCACAGGGCCGTCGTAATGCAGGGAAAAGCCGATGAACACTAACCGCAAAAGCCAGGCGAAGGCACATCGATACCTGCAAACACATCTAGATTAACCCTGCCGAACACACCGGAGAAACCCGAGCAGCTGCCGATCACAGTGCAGAGCAGCCGCCGGAAAAACCCGACACCGCAGACGAATGGAGTGAAAAAAAAACCAGTATGCTTGAATGTTTGAAAAGTGAAACCCTGTTTGCAAAGAAACTACTGAACGAAAATGTCTGAAATTTACATATAAAATCCAATGAATGATAATAAAAAGGGCTGTTACAGAAAAAAGAAAAAACAATTTATAAAAAAAAACCAAATAGAAAAATGCTTAAAAGATCCTAAAAAAAAATCTATAAGTAAAGAGACTTTTTGCTGCAGAATATTATAATGAACGGTTTATTAGATATTGAATTAAAACGGGAATATTTTTAACATTGAAGCCTATGGGATTCGCCTGAATAAACCTGTCGAATTAAACCACCGAACGACAGGGCATTTCGGGAACTTTTCACTGCTGGTTTTTGTTCTCTGAATAGATGAAGCATTGCTTCTCTATGGGGATTCACTGCCCTCGAACAGGCACCGAACAGGCACCGTATGTGCAGCCAATTCGCCAACATTTGGCAAACTGCCTGTTCTCTGACTAGCCGAATGGCCAGGAAAGGTAACCGAACGCTGAATTTCACTGTTATGTTACCTTTCGACCACAATTCGGATCTCTTTGAATAACCCTGATAGACTTCCTGTAAATCTCCGCTTTGACAGTAATCTGCGGCGGAAGTGCCAGGAAGTGGATTGGCCAATCAGCAGCCACCCTTTCCGACTTGTGGAGGTTGAAGATCACCTCGTTTATACTGATATAATATATCCACATATATCCACATACTGATTTATGGAAAGCCTAAAAACTGCTGGAAGTCCCTTTTAACAGACTATCCCCGATGCACAGTGGTGCCGTTACTGTAACATGTGTTCTTCGTTACCTCTTGCTCCACATTAGCGTCTGCTCCACTCTTCAGCAGCATCTCTGCCACCTTCTCGCCATCCTTAATGCGGGCCGCGATGTGCAACGGGGTCTCTTGTGCCTAAATAAACATGTCCTCAGCGTTCAGACAACACGAACCATTTAAATGCGGATTTAATTATCAACCAATTGTGCCCAGAAATTACAAAAACAAAATAAAACTAGATCTTTTTTTGGGGGGGGGGTGTCAGGTGTTTTTTAACTTTTCTTTGCAATTCACTTAGTCACTTGGTATTGAAAAGGTTAATAAAAACCATTACATTTATATAGATTAGTTGTATGTAGCATAGTTGTTTGCTGCCATCTAGTGCTCGTAGAGTATCATAGCTTATATCAGTGAGAAAAGTTAAAGGACACTCTACTCCCCCTGCCCTGATAGGGTTAAATCACTGGGTGAAGCAGGGGAATCTCCCCCCTCCCGCACCCAGCATCACCAGCAGTCAGGATTTTGAATTTCCCGGCTACCGGTCACCTCATTGGTCACTAGTGATGTCACACACAGAGAGCGGCCGACGTCACCCTCTGACACCAATCCCTGTAGCCAGTGTTCTCAGAGAGGAAGCCGATGGATCAGATCCGTGCATGCGCATACGGCGCTGGTCCATCGCTCTGTGCAATCACCACGGAACCTGTGTACATAATGTGCGCAAGTCCCGTAGCGCTGCGCAATTTCCGGTTCCTATGATACATAAGTTTTATAGCAGTACTAAATGTAAAGAAAAGCTTCAGGGACTTCCGGGTTCGAGAGTCCATGAGCCTTGAGGAGCAGCGCGTGGAGAGGGAGAAAAGGTGAGTAAATTCACCCAAAAAGAAAATAAAACAAAGTAAAATAATTGGACAGAGGCTTTCAGCAGGATCTGAACAATTATTTAGGGCAGAAAAAGGGAATTCTTAAAGAGATGGTAGTAACCAGGGGTCAAGTCCTAAAACAATATGTGGGAACTCACCAAAATTTCTGTATATTCTGGTCTCAAAGATTGCTGGGAGTCGCAGCAGCTGCAGCGCTTCTTTATGCTTGAAAATGCCATTCCTCTGGCAAACAGAGAAATTGTCATTCCCATGTCTTTCCAATGTGCTTAAATCCAGGAAAAACCCTTAAATATAGACAGTTTATTAAAATGGGTGTCTATATAGAAAGGTAGTGCAGCTTCATAGTAAATCAGCCAAAAGGGAACTAAGTTCCTCCTGCTAAAATAGTGAGGGAACTGCGTTCCCATGAGTTCCTGCAGGACTTCACCCCTGGTAGTAACCAAGAGGTAAATCCCCCCAATTGGTCACCGTTGAAGCTGTCCATGGGCCCTATTCCAACCCAGTCATTAAGTTAATTACTGGGGCTGTCATCTTTAATGGTTAAGCTGTTAATAGCTCAAGATAGTACTCTGACCAGGCCTCAACCATTGCAGGACACGTCCTGGGCTTTCCCTCCTGTGTGCTTTAGACGTGTTTCCCTGCTACTCACCTTTCGACGTCTCCTGTAGTAATCTCGTTCCCTCCCGTCAGATCAGTCCCCTCAGTGTGCCTGATAAATAATAATTTTCCTGTTCTATACATCTATACATATACAAGGTTATCCAAATATACCACTTAGTTAATAAGCCCTTTTCTTAAATAAAAGTAACAGCAGATAATTTGTTGTAGAGCGTCTCAGGAATGTGGGATGATATGACTTGGAAAGTCCCCCCTTCCCCCTCCCCTTTCTATGACTATACTACGACATGTGATTCTGGGCATAAAGAATGTTTTTGTCTAAACCTAAAAGTTAAATGTAAACCAGATATGGTAACAGTGCTGACCGTGCTAATTATCTGTGACTTTGAGAATATTCTATTGGTTTGTAATCTGAGATTTTCTGAATGTCCTAATCTTCTATAAAAGAACTGACCTAACAAAGGAATACCAGATATTTGAAGAACGAGCTCTAGGTCTGTTGTCTTCATTTATCTCCGCTAGCTAGCGCTGCGTTGCACCACGTCTTACATGATGGACAAAAGAGAATACAGAAATCTTCTAAATTGCATGTCTTGGTAAATACAAATATGAATCTAATTTTTAACACTGCCGACATCATGAAAAGCGCTATTTACATGTGGTTGGTGTCGGTTATTTGGAACCTGTATCTCTACTTCTATAGATCCTAAACGGGCATATCAGGTATCAGTGGAAAGGTCACTGTGTGAACCTATGATATCAAAGCCAATGCCTATGTAAGATGTGAGAAACATAAAAAATATTATAACACAGGACCTCTCTTTACTTTTCACTTAAAACACAAGCAAAGTCACTACCATAACTTACCTTCTCATTTCCAACGCTGTGAGCAAGTGCTGCGGAGATGACGCAGTGCGCCATTGGAACCCTGAATTTTTACGCTATAGAGAAGCATCAGGTCACTTGTTAGATTGTAATCTCTCGAGCAGGGGGTCCTCTCTCTACTACTGTTCTATGCGTTTAAATTGCATGTACAGTTGTGTTCAAAATTATTCATCCCCCACTGAAATTGAGTGTTTTGGCCAGTTTGACATTGATTTTGATCATTCAGTCATCTTGCTTACAATTAAATCAAAGAGGCACGTGTAGGTCAGACAAATATAACATAACATTTATAATGAAATAACCACAAATGTCTTTTCTGTGCTCACATCATTATCAGTTTTATTCAACCCCCAAGTGACATTCAATCTTAGTACTTAGTACAACATCCTTTTACAGTTATAACAGCTTTTAAACGTGAAGCATAGCATGACACAAGTGTCTTGCAGCGATCTACGGGTATCTTCGCCCATTCGTCATGGGCAAAAGCCTCCAGTTCAGTCACATTCTTAGGCTTGCGCACTGCAACTGCTTTCTTTAAGTCCCACCAGAGGTTCTCAATCGGATTTAAGTCAGGTGACTGCGATGGCCACTCCAAAATGTTCCAGCCTTTAAACTGCAACCATGCTCTAGTGGACTTGGAGGTATGCTTGGGATCATTGTCCTGTTGAAAGGTCCAACGTCTCCCAAGCCTCAGGTTTGTGACGGACTGCATCACATTGTCATCCAATATCTCCTGGTACTGAAGAGAATTCATGGTACCTTGCACACGCTGAAGCTTCCCTGACCCTGCAGAAGCAAAACAGCCCCAAAGCATGATTGACCCCCCACCATGCTTCACAGTAGGCAAGGTGTTCTTTTCTTCATAGGCCTTGTTCTTCCTCCTCCAAACATAGCGTTGATCCATGGGCCCAAACAGTTCTAATTTTGTTTCATCAGTCCACAGAACACTATGCCAAAACTTCTGTGGTTTGTCCACATGACTTTTGGCATACTGCAGCCGACTCTTCTTATTCTTTGGAGACAGCAAGGGGGTGCGCCTGGGAGTTCTGGCATGGAGGCCTTCATTACGCAGTGTGCGCCGTATTGTCTGAGCTGAAACTTCCGTACCAACATCTGACAAATCTTTTCTCAGTTCCTCAGCAGTCACACGGGGACTTTTCTTCACTCTACGCTTCAGGTAGCGCACAGCAGTCGAAGTCAGCATCTTCTTTCTGCAACGGCCAGGTAGCGTTTCAACAGTGCCCTTTGCCTTGAATTTGCGAATGATGCTTCCTATGGTCTCTCTTGGTATGTTTAACATCTTTGCAATCTTCTTATAGCCATTGCCCTTCCTGTGAAGAGTAATCACCTCTTCTCTTGTCTTCCTGGACCATTCTCTTGACTTCACCATGTTTGTAACCACACCAGTAAATGTCTAGAAGGAGCTGAGTATCACAGTCATTTTAAAGCTGCCTAATTGGTGCTTATTATGCTTTATTGCTGCTCCGTGACATCCACAGGTGTTCAATACCTGATTGAAAACACTTGAATGAACCTCTGTTCTTCAGAGTGGTAGTCTTTAAGGGGTTGAATAATTGTGTCAATGAAGAATTCACAAAAGAAACATTTACTACTGTATTACAAAACCAATTGATGTCATTTTAGTTGCATATGGTTCTTTAAAAAGTCCTTGTAGGATTTCATTCTGAATACAATTACAAATGTCACTAAATTCCCTAAAACCCTTTACAGCATTGGGGGTTGAATAATTTTGAACACAATTGTATATCTGTGGTTCTGTTACACCCATTGTACAGCGCTACAGACCTTGTTGGTGCTTTATAAATACGCGTAACGGTAACTTATTTCACTGTGTTTCTGTGATTTTAATGCCTGGGGGGGAAACAAAGGCTTATTTTTGAAATGATAATGACTCGTCTTTCCAAAAACATTATTATTTTAGGTACAAATATATAAATATCTGCCTGAGTGATGAGGACGCCTGAGAAACATGCATATTAACGCTGGATTGAATGTGGCATTATATAAAGGAGCATATGGTTACCGTACCTTCCCTCCTTTCAGTTGGACTTGCGCCCCGTAGCCGAGTAACGTCTGAACCACTTGTGGCTTGCAGTTCTCGGCAGCGATGTGCAAGGCTGTGTAATTGTCCTTGGTCCGGGCGTCCACATACGCGCCCTTTTGCAGCAGGGCTTTGACGACTGCCGTGTGTCCTCTCTTTGCTGCCGCGTGGAGACACACCGCACCTGACTGGGGGTAAAACCACACAAGAAGTGTATTTCATTATCTGTCCCTGGTCTCATTTTGTCCCAGACACCAAGACGGCAAGCATGGATTCCCGAACTGTCGCAACTATACACCATCACAACAGATCTCTGTACACAGATTAGGTCACATCTGTTATTGCCGCTCCCTTTGCTGAACCACTAGCAGTCTTTCGTGCCTTTCTCCAGCCCTTAGCCAAAGCTTAAGGGAGGGTACACTGACTACGCGGTGATTGCATTCCCCAGAAATGAGGCAGCACGCAGATATTGAGGTTAGAACAGTCAGCCTGAACTGTGCCTTTAATAAATAATATATACAGTGCCCGGCGGGGCCTGGCGGCCAATGAGAAGTTGGTCCCTGGTGTATAGCTGTGACAGCTCAGGATTAAATGCCTGGTGTCTTGGTGTCTCGGATATAATTGGACCAGGGACAGATAATGAAATTAACTCTGGTCACCAAGATGCATTGGGCAACACCCAACATAACAGATTATACAGTATCTGATAATGGGGCGGTGTTTGCCAAACAATACAAACAAAGACCACTCCAACCTTTAACAGATGTAAACATATTCTAGATAGGGGGGTTGGAAAGGGCTACAGTGACCCACACAGTAATCCTATTAGCAGATCGTAACAGTTAAACATAGACAATAGTGATAGCGACCCCAGACCCAATGACCAGGGACCAGGCCCCAGACCCCAAGGCCCAGACCCCAGGGACCAAGGCCCAGACCCAGGGCCCAGACCCCAGGGACCAGGCCCAGCCTAGACCCAGCCCCAGGGACCAGACCACAAGGCCCAGAGCCCAGACCCCAAGGCCCAGACCCCCAGCCAGACTCCGGGCCCAGACCCCAAGGCACAGTCCCAGGGACCAGAGCCCAGACCCAGGGCCCAGACCAGACCCCAAGGCCCAGGGACCAGGCCCAGCCCAGACCCCAAGGCCCAGAGCACAGACCAAGGCCCAGGGCCCAGACACCAAGACACAGACCTCAAGGCCCAAACCAGACCCAGGGCCCAGCCAAGGGACCAGGCCCAGACCCAGACCCAAAGGCCATCATATACAGCCCTTTACTGTGAGATTTATTGCTGTGGATTCTGTGATACATTCATACACACTGCGCATTACTGTGAGCTTTATTGCTGTGGTGCTATGTTATGTCCTTTTTTTTTGAAGTGGGAGAAAAGCTGTTAGAGGTTGAGGGAGTGCCGGGGAGGGGGGCATCATAGAAGGAGGACCTTAGAGCCAGGAATATGGGATAGAACCCTCTCATGTTGAGACGCAGGCTGATCCCCACATGAGAGGGTTCTATCCCATATTCCTGGCTAACTCTAAGGTCCTCCTTCTATGATGTATACAAAGATGGTGCCGCCCGGTGGAAGTTGCTGGACGGCTAATTACAAATGAATGGAGCTGAGTATGAAGGAGAAACTTGTGTATTTAAATGTGCTAACACACCTCCCATGTTATTCTGTTTTGTTTTTGCCACTGAAGAAGCCTGTGTAACAGGTGAAACGCGTTTGGCTTGCTGTTAACTTATTTATTTATTTCTGGTTAAATAATTTTTTTTCTTAACTTTCATCTAATATTTGTTTTTTTAAATTTATATATTTTTTTCCACTGGCGAAAATCTCCCCTTATTTATCTGGTGACTATATTGTAATGGTATCCAGGAGGAGCGTTTTTGGGGTAAGCAGGTAACCCAATAATAGCTGATACGTCTCTATTTGAGGGCTGGCAGCTCTCACTCTGTGTGAGTATGAGCAATCACGTATATTACTAAGCTTTCCCTTATCAGACAATATTGCACCATATGCGCTTTTCTGTGTTCTTTTTGAGGTCCTACGTGTAAGAAGACTTCACCTGGTATTTTGCTTAAAGCCACCTGCCAAAGTGGGGCCACTTTTTCTATAAGGGACACCTCCAATCTTGTGCCTTTCCTCTGGGGACTTCTATGAAGCGCTAAACCCACACCCATTATCCCTTTCACAATACTTTTTATTTTTGTCAATAGAATATTTTTGTAAATCTTTTTTTTTTTTTTGGATTTTTTTTAAAAAAAGTACTAAAACCCTGTGATTTATCCCCAAGCCAGACATTTTATCCAGTGGTATTTACAGCTAGATTTACTGCCCCCCGTGTGCTCTAAACCTTTAATAAGATACACTCGGCAATATATTGTGTTTCATTTTCTCACGTTTGTTTTTGTTTTTTTTAACCCAGTTTTGTTCCTGGCAGATGTTACCTTGTTGGGCATGTGCAGGAGAACCCCCTTCTTCAAAAACGCCAGCGCCGTCTCCGGGTGCCCACACTGGGATGCGATGTGCATGAGGGTGTTGCCATCCTGTCATCCAAATAGCACAGGTTAACCAATTGCATCCAAACCCGGCACGTACTCAACCCAAACTCTTCTTATGCGTATAACGCTATGTACACGTGTCTGACAACACTGAGGGGGCTATTAACTAAACGCTGAGATGCCACCAAGGAGTCCTGCAACCGCAAAAAGGACAGAAAACAGCAGTCGCAAAAATAGGGGAGGACCCGCTAAATGCCGCACACTGCTCTAATGTGGGTGATCCTACATCATCAAGATGCTCCAGTCCATCAGACATCCGCCTTTCTGTTGTGCAAGGCCCCTGTTAATGTGCGACCTTAGGCAGCTGCTTAGTCCTCCTAACTGATGCGCTCCCACCTTGAAGGGCAATGAAGTGACTAGTTTGGGTCAGAATTGGCCGACTTGACCAGCAAGAAAAGAAAAAGTGAATTTGTTAGGTTTTTATGGACCATTTCGCCTGTTCTGGTGATTCTCCTCACTTTGCAGATCAGTGAGATCAGGGCCGTCAAACTTGTGGCCCCCACAGATGTTGATGCCTACAATTCCCTGAATTCCTTCATTGCAATAGATGGCCAAGGGATCATGGGAGTTGTAGTTCAGAAACACCTGGGGGGCCAGAGTTTGATAACCCTGGGTTTGATGGTGCTACTCACCTTTGTACGAGCCAAAACGTTTGACCGAAACTTCTCAGTTAGAATGTCGACAATGTTGGTGTGTCCCCTCTCTGCCGCAATGTGCAGCGGCGTCCTGTCCATCTGCAAAGACAACACAGTGTGTTAGATTTAACAATATGTACAAAAGGTGGTTTCGTGCACCGTGTCTCTTAGCTGAGAAACCGCAGGACAACATGTAGTTTGATTATAAAGCAACCTTGGGTTTCATTAGGTTAGGACCCAGAGATCTGATAATGGGACACACACTGTAATCTACCCCCTGGTGATGTCATTTACATACATTCCACACACGCGAGCCAATAGGTCGGTTTTCTGGACTTCTGACCAATAGAGCTTATTCTATCCCCAAAGCCACACGTTGAGAGGCAAGTGATGGAAAGATACTGTATGAGGGGGGGGGGGTCAGTTTACAACACAAAATATCACACAATGGATGCTCCCAGTGACACATATAGAGGAAAATATCACACAATGGATGCTCCCAGTGACACATATAGAGGAAAATATCACACAATGGATGCACCCAGTGACACATATAGAGGAAAATATCACACAATGGATGCACCCAGTGACACATATAGAGGAAAATATCACACAATGGATGCACCCAGTGACACATATAGGGGAAAATATCACACAATGGATGCACCCAGTGACACATATAGGGGAAAATATCACACAATGGATGCACCCAGTGCCACATATAGATGAAAATATCACACAATGGATGCACCCAGTGACACATATAGGGGAAAATATCACACAATGGATGCACCCAGTGACACATATAGAGGAAAATATCACACAATGGATGCACCCAGTGACACATATAGGGGAAAATATCACACAATGGATGCACCCAGTGACACATATAGGGGAAAATATCACACAATGGATGCGCCCAGTGACACATATAGAGGAAAATATCACACAATGGATGCACCCAGTGACACATATAGAGGAAAATATCACACAATGGATGCACCCAGTGACACATATAGAGGAAAATATCACACAATGGATGCACCCAGTGACACATATAGAGGAAAATATCACACAATGGATGCACCCAGTGACACATATAGAGGAAAATATCACACAATGGATGCACCCAGTGACACATATAGGGGAAAATATCACACAATGGATGCACCCAGTGACACATATAGGGGAAAATATCACACAATGGATGCACCCAGTGCCACATATAGATGAAAATATCACACAATGGATGCACCCAGTGACACATATAGGGGAAAATATCACACAATGGATGCACCCAGTGACACATATAGAGGAAAATATCACACAATGGATGCACCCAGTGACACATATAGGGGAAAATATCACACAATGGATGCACCCAGTGACACATATAGAGGACAATATCACACAATGGATGCAGCCAGTGACACATATAGAAGAAAATATCACACAATGGATGCACCCAGTGACACATATAGAGGAAAATATCACACAATGGATGCAGCCAGTGACACATATAGAGGAAAATATCACACAATGGATGCACCCAGTGACACATATAGAAGAAAATATCACTCAATGGATGCACCCAGTGACACATATAGAGGAAAATATCACACAATGGATGCACCCAGTGACACATATAGAAGAAAATATCACACAATGGATGCGCCCAGTGACACATATATAGGAAAATATCACTCAATGGATGCACCCAGTGACACATATAGAGGAAAATATCACACAATGGATGCACCCAGTGACACATATAGAAGAAAATATCACACAATGGATGCACCCAGTGACACATATAGAGGAAAATATCACACAATGGATGCACCCAGTGACACATATAGAGGAAAATATCACACAATGGATGCACCCAGTGACACATATAGAGGAAAATATCACACAACGGATGCACCGTGTCAGGGATTATCATTCAATAAGAAACTTATACGAGACACAAATATCAATCGTTTATATTTCCTAGACATTCTCCTAAAATTTTTAATTGAGAGCTCCGTTCTTACATAGGCACGAGAGGTGTTTTGAGGACTTTTTATAGCTGATTTTGGTGCCTGCGGCCCCTGAACGGTTGGTCATCGGGGGTCAATACTCCGGAGCCCGCGCTGCCCTCCCTCCGGAGCAGAGACGCTGGTTTTGGCCGTCTATTCCTAGCTGGAGCATGCTGCCAGTGGCCATTTTGAGGCCTACTCCTCGGCCCCTGTTGCGGCCTTGCCTCGCTGCCCCTTCGCTTCCTTGTGGGGACCTGAAGCCGTGTCCTGGGGAGATGGAGGGCCCCCATCCCCCGGTCGCCATGGAGGATGCTGCATTGGAGAGGGTTGGTAGAGGTGAGGCCTGGTGTCGGGACGTTTCTCCTCCCTCCACAGGAATAAAGATGGGCATGATAGCAGGCCTGGATGCCTGCCTGGAATTGCTGGGGGAGATGATTCGCTCCCGCTCACGAGGGGGATCTGGAAGCAGATGATCGCCGTGCTGCGGAGCTGCAGGGGAGCGGACACTTCTCATTGGGAAGAGCCTGAGACGATCTTACCTACAATTCGAGTTCCGAACGAGGACGAGGGCAGAAGCTTCCGGAGGCAGACTGGCGCGCTCGGCTGTGCGGCCTTGGAAGAGCCTGCTGACCCGCAGGGATGGAGCAGTGCCCGGGAGACTGGACTACGACTGGTTACTCAGACGGTAGCTGAGCTGTCCCCGCTGTATGGTCCTAAGTTGCCCATTGGTTCCCCGACTCGGACTGTGTTGGCGGGAGCACTGTGGAGGCCTGTGAATCCTGGCGGGCACTCGGTGGCGGAGGGGTGCCCTCTCGTGTCGACTGGGGGGGCGTCACGACCTGGGTTTCTCGCACCTTCTCCTTCCTTACTGCTACCAGCGGCTCCTACCCGGAGGGTCGATAACGCAGACCGCGATGTGGTCCGAGAACACCGGGGGCTGTGTGCCGTGTTCATCGTGGATGGGCCTACACGAGCTGCATACTCTGGCCTCTTTGGTGGTGCCCTACCTGCTATACGTGCCATCACATTCCGGGATGCTGGCTGAAGGGACCGCTCTGTGCTCTCTTTGTTTTCTTTTCACTTAGAGGACTTTTATTCTTTTATTTTTTATCCGCTGAGTTGTTTTCTTTTCTTTCTTTTTCATTTTGAGAACGCAGCCTAATTACAGTCCTTAGATGACTTTCATTTTTCTTATTTTCTGATGTCCTGCCGCTGATCTGTTTGGGCCCTGTGTTCGAGGATGTATTTGTTTCTTTTAAATGGGTCCCCCCCCCCCTGCACTCAAGCCGAGACGTGATATGTTGGGCTTCTACTGCAGTCTCTCAGTTGCTGTTCCCCGGCTGGGGAGATGTGACAAATAGAGACACTTCTTTGGAGATTTTACGTATATTTGATTCCCCCCCTTGTTTCAGCGTTACCCCTAAGGTGAGACTTGTGTTTTTCCCTCCCATTTTTTGTTTTCCTTTTTTCTCCCCCCTTTTTTTTTTTTTTTTTTTGGCATATGCGGGTTCTCTTGGGGTACCATTGTGGCCTGGCGTCCAGTATGGCCCCCCCAAGTACCCGGGCCTGGTGCCATTTGTTTCCCTCGGTCTCCCACTGTCCTGAGGACTAACGGGCATGCACCAGGGACAGCACATTTTTGGTCATTTGCCCCCTTTTTCTTTTCTTTTCCTCCTCTCCCCCTCCCCACGTCTTTCTTGTATTAGATGTATTAAGCTGGCTGTTATGTGGTTTATTATTTTTCATTTGCTGAGTCTTTTGCAGTTGATCTTGGGTGGCCCTACGAGGCCCTTTCTTCTTATCGAAACACTTTCTCCAGATGACATGTTTGTTCTTGTCCTGCAGTGATCGATATGAAGCCGTGCTATGTTCTTGAGAGATAATTTTTTGGCTGATTTTCTAGATGACTGGGTTTTTTCCTCTGAGCTTTATTATAGATGTCTATATGCTGTTTTTCTTTATTTTATTTTCGCTGAGCTATTGCAGACGACTATGTGCGGCCCTGCGAGGCCCTCACTCTATGTTTACTTGTATGATGACATATTTCAAAATAAAATTTTGAATACAAAAACAAAAAAATTCTTTTAATTGTCTGTGTTTTGCTTTGAAGAATACAATAATCAATAAATCGGATAAAAATATATATATTTATTACGTGTACAAAAAAGTTTCAAATCTCATGTCATAAACAAAGATTTATAAACCACAATCCATCAGCACATAGAAACTAGCTTCACAATATATGTATCTCCTGTTAGTAACTGCATATATGATTAATATCATTTACCTTATCAGTTAGTAAATAATACACAAATGGTTAATAAACATTTCTGCTTAACGAAACATGTATTTCCCAGCAAACCAATGTTTAACAAGCTAGATCTTATAGAGATATATGTATCTCTCTATGCTTCGTGGATCAACAAAAGATGAGCTATCACTTAATCTATTTTTAGAATGATAAATAAAAACTTATTTAGTGAATCCTCCCCTAATAGAGAATTAAACTTCTAATCTTCTGCTTTTTATTTTGTAGTTATATAATTCCTTGCTTATTAATTTCAATCACAGTAATTTCCAAATTATATATATATATATATATATATATATATCGGTATATCAATCTTTACAACAGTTCCTTTAGGATAAATCCTTATATCCAATTCTTCTTCATATCTCTATCTGCAGAATAGAAATATTTTAGATTCTGGATCTAACAGTATCTGAGAAATCTCAGTCTGTTGCAAGAAATACTCCAATATAAATATAATTACATTAATCTGAATAAAAATAGCTTTCATACATTACCTCCAATCTGGATTAAATGAGTTACTGCCTTGGAATATTCTTTATGTAATATTGTTTTTGGAATATGTGAAAATTATCAATATCAGATAATCAATGCATGTGAGTTAGAGATTTGGTGGGAGTTAGAGATTTGGTGTCGAATCTTGAGTGCATTGTGTCCTGGGATGGTCTCCTATCGATGGTCTGCGTGAATGCCTTGACTGCATTGTTGTATCTCCAATTATAGTCAATTTGACGTCACTGGCAATCTATTCATTACATTAAATATAATATTTACTATCCTCTAGAGGGCAGTATTGCACTTCTTAATTAATTCCACCATTTAATTTTTATATACCTTATCTCATGTCAGAGGTCAATTTGACTCACAAAGACCCTCTTCTCTCAGTGTAGACTTTGAGTCTCTCATACCAGAATAAAATTTATGTCCCTACTCCTCTCAAACTAAGTAAATTCCTTTCTAGTTAAATCACAGAATTTATTCTTCAATACTATTTACCAGTTATACTCTCTACAATATAAATTGGAGCATCTATTTTCTACTGTAAATATAATAAAATATACCTTGATTATAAAATATATTTTGTGAATATAAACATCCATTACAAAAATTGTAACTTTTATTCCTTTACCCATAGAAAAAATATATTTTTGTTTTAAAGACTTAAGACAGACCAATAAATTTAATTATGACATGTCTAGCACTTAGCTTGGTATTATATCACACAAAGACATTTTAAGGTTCCCTCATGTCTGGTCACCTAGCCATGAACTATTAAAAAAAAATCTCTGTTCATTTCTAAAACTAGGGAAAATTTGAAAAAGAAAAGACTTTCTATTTAAAACAAAATGGCTACAGGCATCCATTTTAATTTTTCCTTTCCAATATACCCGACAACCCAGTGACACATATAGAGGAAAATATCACTCAATGTATGCATCCTGTGACACATAGAGGAAAATATCACACAATGTATGCATCCAGTGACACATATAGAGGAAAATATTTTCTTTACCTAACAAACAAGAGAATATCAAAGGATGCACCCAGTGTAAGATATCAGCAACATAAAATAAACATAATAAGGACATTGCATTATTTGGTGGTACCGGCCCTTTAAACTTCTTAGATATTATTGTATTATTGTTTTATGCTCTATTGTCCATGAAAAACATGCGACATTGAATTGAAGCCTGGGTTCGTACAGAAACACCTGCTCACCTGGTCGGTAATGTTTGGGTTGGCCTTACATTGATGTAAGAATTTCAGCAATGTTTCATTCCCTTCTCCTGCTACAATGTGTAAAGGCGTCTGACCTTCACCCTAATGAGCACATAAAACAAGTTGTAAAAGTTGATTTTTAATAATAAATAAAACGATACCCTCCCCAGCCCAGATTTCCATGCAGCATATCTAGACTGCTTCCCCCAGCAGTACCTCCTCCTATAGCCTCCGATCCAGGACCGGCACCTGGTGTTTAAGAGGTTTTCTGGGAAGCTGCCACCCTACCTGAATAGGCTGCCTCCCCCAGCAGTTCCCTCATCCTAGAACCTCCGATCAGGACCTGCACCTTACTTGCAATTAGGGATGAGCCGAACACTCCCCGAGTTCGGTTCGAAGCCGAACCCAAACTTTCCAAATGTTCGGATCCGAACCCGAACCCGAACTCGAACTCCATACAAGTCAATGGGGCTGAAAATTCGGTTTTTAGAGTGGCCTCCAAGAGGGCATATATGCTAGATATTTGCCATAAAAGGTGTATGGGGGTCCGGGAAGTGCCCTGGGGGACAGGAAACAAGGACAAAAAGTAAAAAAAAACGTTTTTAAAGGGACAGTGAGTTTTCCATGAAATAAGGGTTAAAAATAAAAACGAAAAATTCCTTCAAATATCGTGCCTAGGAGGTCCCCATAACCTGCCCGTGAAGTGGCGGATTTCTAGGGTGTATAGAAATATGTAAAAACCAAAAAATGACATTTCAAATGACGGTAAACAGTTTTCCTTAAGGCTAGGGTCAGACGAGCGCAGTGCGAACGCGCGTGCAGGCGCACTTAATCACGGCCGTAGTAGCAGCAAGTGCCGGGCAATGACGGACAATATACGAAGTACGGTCGCACAAAAGTCCGGCTGCGCAACGCAAGTGGCAAACGAACGCATTTTGTCGAGAACGTAAAACCGCTAGTACGGTTGTACAGAGTGCGCTGCGTCCGCTAGCGGCGTGTGTGCGTGAATTGGAGATGTCAGACACTGCTAATGTCCGGCTAACATAACGTCCAGATGCACAAAGTGTTTTATTGATGATCCGTACAAAATCACGGATGCAAATGCGCATCGTATGACCGCTATCGCGTATTCCGTGAAAAAATGCGTCCATTCGTTCGAACGCACTTTTTCACAGACAACGCGAAAATGCGTTCGTCTGACCCTAGCCTTAATCTATCCATAAACAACTGCTTGGGGCGGCAGCCTGTATGAAAAGAGGAGACATTTTCGGACACACAGAAAAAGTTTACTGATTTTTTGGCGGTGAAAAGCAGGAGAATGACTGGAGAATGGAAAATTCTAGACCAAATAGCTGATTTGGAAAGTGAGATAAATGGGAGAATTTTTCTGGTTTGGCTATTTTGACCTAGAATTTTCACTTCTTCAGTTATTTTCCTGCTTTTCACCGCTCTCTGAATAACCCTGTGAATGTTTAATCCCGAGGTGAAAAATAACATTGCTTAGGCTGGTGTCAGACGAGCGTAGTGTTCACGTCCGTGATTGCGCCTAAAAGTACGTCCGTGATAGCATGAAAGTAAGTCCATTGGAGCCTGACACATGAAGTACGTCCGCACTGAACTGCGGACGCACAACGGCCGCGGCAAACGGACGCAGGTTAGGCAAGAACGTAATACTGCTAGAACGGACGTGCGGAGTGCGCCACGTCCACAACGTCTGCATAGCTTTGTGTGTGAGTGATGGAGCGAGGTCAGACGGACTGCATTTATACGTCCAGCATTTTTGACGGACAGAATGTTTTTTCATTGTAATTTATTTTCCCCTCCTACATCCGTTAAAAAATAACTTCAGTGAAAAAACGGACTGTGTGACCACTACTGCGTCATCCGTACTGACGATGTCCGTACTGCACGGACGTACAGTCCGTAGAAATCACGCTCGTCTGACCCTAGCCTTAAGGCTGCGGTCAGACGAGTGCAGTTATCACGTCCGTGTTGCCACACATTTGTACGTCCGTGGCAGCATAGCATTCTGACCAATGGAGCCCCACACACGAAGTACGTCCGCACGGAAGTGCGGATGCATGGCGGACGCAGCAAACGGACGCAGGTTAGGCAAGAACGTAATACTGCTAGAACGGACGTGCGGAGTGCGCCACGTCCACAACGTCCGTGTAGCTTTGTATGTGAGTGATGAAGCGAGGTCAGATGGACTGCATTTATACGTCCAGCATTTTTGACGGACAGAATGTTTTTTCATTTTAATTTATTTTTCCTGCTACATCAGTCAAAAAATACGTCAGTGAAAAAAAACGACTGTGTGACCACTACCTTGTTGTCAGTCAATAAGTACGTCCGTACAAAATGCGCTCATCTGACCCTAGCCTTAGATGTTATTTTGAATTTTTTTCAAACACCAGTTAACCACTTGGCTGCTATGGACGCGCTCAGCGCGTCCAGCCAAGTGGTTCTCCTGTGCTATGGACGCGCTGAGCGTGTCCATGCACAGGAGGCAGCAATCCGCTGGATTCCGGCGGATTGCTGCACTCCCCGGTGCGGGCTGACATCTTGGATGTCAGCCCAGCACTCCAGGACCCCGGCGGAGCAATTACAGTTGTGTTCAAAATTATTCAACCCCCAATGCTGTAAAGGGTTTTAGGCAATTTAGTGTACATTTGTAATTGTATTCAGAATGAAATCCTACAAGGACTTTTTAAAGAACCATATGCAACTAAAATGACATCAATTGGTTTTGTAATACAGTAGTAAATGTTTCTTTTGTGAATTCTTCATTGACACAATTATTCAACCCCTTAAAGACTACCACTCTGTATGTATGTATGTACAGTTGTGTTCAAAATTATTCAACCACCACTGAAATTTTAAACGTGAAGCATAGCTTGACACAAGTGTCTTGCAGCGATCTACGGGTATCTTCGCCCATTCGTCATGGGCAAAAGCCTCCAGTTCAGTCACATTCTTAGGCTTGCGCACTGCAACTGCTTTCTTTAAGTCCCACCAGAGGTTCTCAATCGGATTTAAGTCAGGTGACTGCGATGGCCACTCCAAAATGTTCCAGCCTTTAATCTGCAACCATGCTCTAGTGGACTTGGAGGTATGCTTGGGATCATTGTCCTGTTGAAAGGTCCAACGTCTCCCAAGCCTCAGGTTTGTGACGGACTGCATCACATTGTCATCCAATATCTCCTGGTACTGAAGAGAATTCATGGTACCTTGCACACGCTGAAGCTTCCCTGTACCTGCAGAAGCAAAATAGCCCCAAAGCATGATTGACCCCCCGCCATGCTTCACAGTAGTGTTCTTTTCTTCATAGGCCTTGTTCTTCCTCCTCCAAACATAGCGTTGATCCATGGGCCCAAACAGTTCTAATTTTGTTTCATCAGTCCACAGAACACTATCCCAAAACTTCTGTGGTTTGTCCACATGACTTTTGGCATACTGCAGTCGACTCTTCTTATTCTTTGGAGACAGCAAGGGGGTGCGCCTGGGAGTTCTGGCATGGAGGCCTTCATTACGCAGTGTGCGCCGTATTGTCTGAGCTGAAACTTCAGTACCCACATCTGACAAATCTTTTCTCAGTTCCTCAGCAGTCACACGGGGACTTTTCTCCACTCTACGCTTCAGGTAGCGCACAGCAGTCGAAGTCAGCATCTTCTTTCTGCCACGACCAGGTAGCGTTTCAACAGTGCCCTTTGCCTTGAATTTGCGAATGATGCTTCCTATGGTCTCTCTTGGTATGTTTAACATCTTTGCAATCTCTTATAGCCATTGCCCTTCTTGTGAAGAGTAATCACCTCTTCTCTTGTCTTCCTGGACCATTCTCTTGACTTCACCATGTTTGTAACCACACCAGTAAATGTCTAGAAGGAGCTGAGTATCACAGTCATTTTAAAGCTGCCTAATTGGTGCTTATTATGCTTTATTGCTGCTCCGTGACATCCACAGGTGTTTTCAATACCTGATTGAAAACACTTGAATGAACCTCTGTTCTTCAGAGTGGTAGTCTTTAAGGGGTTGAATAATTGTGTCAATGAAGAATTCACAAAAGAAACATTTACTACTGTATTACAAAACCAATTGATGTCATTTTAGTTGCATATGGTTCTTTAAAAAGTCCTTGTAGGATTTCATTCTGAATACAATTACAAATGTACACTAAATTCCCTAAAACCCTTTATAGCATTGGGGGTTGAATAATTTTGAACACAACTGTATGTTCTGCAGAGATCGTAGGAGCAGCAGCACTGAGAATGAGCTCCTGAAAACTTCCCCATTTTATACCTTATAATGAGCAGAATTGAAGGATTTAACCAGGAAAACAAAGACTTCATGCAAGATGACAAACAAGCAAAGAATATTCAATGAAGAGATAAAAGAAAATTAAAACTAAACAAGGGAAAACAACAAGTCCATCCAGAAGACCAGCATCAGAAAGCACCAGATTCCAGGAGACAGCAGCACGAGGTAGGACCATCCTCCCACAACACCAATAACCCACAAGATTATCAAATGTATATAGAAACATCTCTTTTGAAACATACAAATACATTCAACATGGAAAACTGCACTTTAAAAAGACAGAACAAAGACTCCAGCACACAAGCCACAGGCAGCAGGGGGTCCGACACCTTGGAGTTTGTTTACACAAAAACAGAAAAGAGCAAGCAGGCAAAAAACATGTGCCTCTTTGATTTAATTGTAAGCAAGATGACTGAATGATCAAAATCAATGTCAAACTGGCCAAAACACTCAATTTCAGTGGGGGTTGAATAATTTTGAACACAACTGTAGATGTCATTGCGGCCTATCTCCCGATCCGTGGCAGCTAGGGGTTAATGTTTGATATCAGATCATGGCCTTTCCAAGGATACCAAACATGAGCATGAAAAATATATTTTTTTAAAAAATAAAAATATTTAAAAAAAAAAAAAAAAGTTTTTTTTGTTTTTGTTTTGTTAATGCAGCAATATTGTTCCCATTTAAATTATAATGTGAACAATAATGCTGCACTAACGATTTTTGTATGCGGTGCGTTTGTTAAAAAAAGCGAAATATTCCCCCAAAAAAAATGTAACGAGACCCCATTTCTAATTTTTTTAACAATCGCACCCCATACAAAATATAACCGCAAACGATCGCATGTTAAAATGTGAAAAAAAACACTTCACATAATAAATTATTGAAAATTCAAATTTTATTGCATTTTTGTTATAATATACAGACATGACATAACGTATACATATAATAATGACATATTATGAAACTGCCAAGTCTGCTGGAAAGAACGATATATAATATGTCTGGGTCATATATCAAAATATGGCTACAAAACGCGGTTAAACATGATGAGCGAAAGGGGTAAAAATGACCTCAGCACAGAGGTGTGAAAAGCCTCAGCAGCGAAAGGGTTAAATGCAGCATATTAGGATGTTTTAGGGAAATTAATTCTCAAATCTCAATCAGAAACAGACACCACCCCACCCTCAGTATGGTGTACAATGTATCAAATTGATTACCAGACTAAAAACACCTGGTGTTATGCCCGTTTGTGAACAGAGGTCATTTAGAGTTGATAATCTTTCCGCGTACACATTAGTTTATAATTCAGTATCTAATAAACCGTTGCTTATAATATTCTGCAGTAAAGAGTCTCTTTATTTCTAGATTTTTTTTTATTTTTTTAAGCATTTTCTATACTTTTTTCAAAATTTCTTTTTTTTTTTCGAACTTGAACGGAACACACCCAAAAAGTTTGAAATTCGCGAACTTTCGAACTGCCAAAGTTCGGGTCGAACTCCGAACCGTCCGAACCCGAACAGCTCATCCCTACTTGCAATACCACAATACAAAAAGAAAGTGGCTCAATCCTCATTTTCCTACAGAGCACAGCAAGTATGGAATAAGCTCCCAGCCTGTAAACACGTAACATAGTGACTATATACAGTATGCACCTGTAAACATGTAACACAGTGACTATATACAGAATGCACCTGTAAACATGTAACATAGTGACTATATACAGAATGCACCTGTAAACATGTAACATAGTGACTATATACAGAATGCACCTGTAAACATGTAACACAGTGACTATATACAGAATGCACCTGTAAACATGTAACACAGTGACTATATACAGAATGCACCTGTAAACATGTAACATAGTGACTATATACAGAATGCACCTGTAAACATGTAACACAATGACTATATACAGAACGTACCTGTAAATATGTAACACAGTGACTATATACAGAATGCACCTGTAAACATGTAACACAGTGACTATATACAGAATGCACCTGTAAACATGTAACATAGTGACTAAATACAGAATGCACCTGTAAACATGTAACATAGTGACTATATACAGAATGCACCTGTAAACATGTAACACAGTGACTATATACAGAATGCACCTGTAAACATGTAACACAGTGACTACAGTTGTGTTCAAAATTATTCAACCCCCAATGCTGTAAAGGGTTTTAGGGAATTTAGTGTACATTTGTAATTGTATTCAGAATGAAATCCTACAAGGACTTTTTAAAGAACCATATGCAACTAAAATGACATCAATTGGTTTTGTAATACAGTAGTACATGTTTCTTTTGTGAATTCTTCATTGACACAATTATTCAACCCCTTAAAGACTACCACTCTGAAGAACAGAGGTTCATTCAAGTGTTTTCAATCAGGTATTGAAAACACCTGTGGATGTCACGGAGCAGCAATAAAGCATAAAAAGCACCAATTAGGCAGCTTTAAAATGACTGTGATACTCAGCTCCTTCTAGACATTTACCGGTGTGGTTACAAACATGGTGAAGTCAAGAGAATGGTCCAGGAAGACAAGAGAAGAGGTGATTACTCTTCACAGGAAGGGCAATGGCTATAAGAAGATTGCAAAGATGTTAAACATACCAAGAGAGACCATAAGAAGCATCATTCGCAAATTCAAGGCAAAGGGCACTGTTGAAACGCTACCTGGTCGTGGCAGAAAGAAGATGCTGACTTCGACTGCTGTGCGCTACCTGAAGCGTAGAGTGGAGAAAAGTCCCCGTGTGACTGCTGAGGAACTGAGAAAAGATTTGTCAGATGTGGGTACTGAAGTTTCAGCTCAGACAATACGGCGCACACTGCGTAATGAAGGCCTCCATGCCAGAACTCCCAGGCGCACCCTCTTGCTGTCTCCAAAGAATAAGAAGAGTCGACTACAGTATGCCAAAAGTCATGTGGACAGACCACAGAAGTTTTGGGATAGTGTTCTGTGGACTGATGAAACAAAATTAGAACTGTTTGGGCCCATGGATCAACGCTATGTTTGGAGGAGGAAGAACAAGGGCTATGAAGAAAAGAACACCATGCCTACTGTGAAGCATGGCGGGGGGTCAATCATGCTTTGGGGCTGTTTTGCTTCTGCAGGTACAGGGAAGCTTCAGCGTGTGCAAGGTACCATAAATTCTCTTCAGTACCAGGAGATATTGGATGACAATGTGATGCAGTCCGTCACAAACCTGAGGCTTGGGAGATTTTGGACCTTTCAACAGGACAATGATCCCAAGCATACCTCCAAGTCCACTAGAGCATGGTTGCAGATTAAAGGCTGGAACATTTTGGAGTGGCCATCGCAGTCACCTGACTTAAATCCGATTGAGAACCTCTGGTGGGACTTAAAGAAAGCAGTTGCAGTGCGCAAGCCTAAGAATGTGACTGAACTGGAGGCTTTTGCCCATGACGAATGGGCGAAGATACCCGTAGATGGCTGCAAGACACTTGTGTCAAGCTATGCTTCACGTTTAGAAGCTGTTATAACTGTAAAAGGATGTTGTACTAAGTACTAAGATTGAATGTCACTTGGGGGTTGAATAAAACTGATAATGATGTGAGCACAGAAAAGACATTTGTGGTTATTTCATTATAAATGTTATGTTATATTTGTCTGACCTACACGTGCCTCTTTGATTTAATTGTAAGCAAGATGACTGAATGATCAAAATCAATGTCAAACTGGCCAAAACACTCAATTTCAGTGGGGGTTGAATAATTTTGAACACAACTGTATATACAGAATGCACCTGTAAACATGTAACACAGTGACTATATACAGAATGCACCTGTAAACATGTAAAATAGTGACTATATACAGAATGCACCTGTAAACATGTAACATAGTGACTATATACAGAATGCACCTGTAAACATGTAACATAGATAGTGACTATATACAGAATGCACCTGTAAACACGTAACATAGTGACTATATTTCCTACATATTTATTTTCTGGGTTAATCTGTATATTTGTGTTCTGTTTTTAATATATTGAATTTTATTACTTCGTATTTCTGTAACAATTCAATGTTCTTGAACCCAGGACATACTGAAAACCAGAGAAATCTCAATGTATCCTTCCTGCTAAAATACTTTATAAATAAATAATAACTAAATAAATATGGTGATACTAGTTTAGTAATTTTAATATGAAAACTAATTAATGATAGGCATTATATATTACTGGGGGGAAGGGGGTGTTCTTTCTCTACAGTGAGATGCTCACCACCACTGGAGGATCCAAGTAGGAGCACAGGGGGTAGGTGTCCCTCCTGAACTGCAGCTCCATAATAGGAGATATAGGGGTGTTCTGACCCCTGTATCTGTGGTTCCATACACTTCACAAGGTCAGGTCAGGTGTCACTGAAAAGGCCAGAGTCCAACCTTTCCAAAGATGCGAAACATTATCATGACAATTGAATGATAAAAAAAATATAAAAGTTTTTTCTTAAAACAGCAGCATTATCTTCTTGTCAACTGTATAGTGATCAATTCTGCTGCAATAACTCCGTTTCCCATTTCTCACTGTGGAATATTGCTGTGCGGGGTCTGTCGGGTGTCACCTAAGCAGCGGTAGGACAGACCCTGTGCATCAATGTTCAGGAGAGAGTGAGTGTGATCAGTGAAGCCTGCGATGTGATGCCTGATCTAACAACCGAACACCAGCTCATAGCCAAAACTGGTAGAGTGTTCCTCACGAAAGCTAATTCTGGACCTGTCCCTCTTCCTCAGACATCGTGTTATTTGTTTAATGACAGCTGCCATTTCATTTTATACCTGCCGACATTTCCTCATTTTCCCCCCAAAAAACAACTGAACACAAAAAAGTATCTGACATATGTGAACGGTAACACTACACTCCAGCCCAGAGGGTTTCAATGTTTCATATTTACATTGTGATCAGCAAGAAGCTGCTGAATACCTTCACGAGCGCAATGATGATGGATGGGATACCATGTTTCACTCAGCAGAGCCCGAACTGTAACAGCCCCAGGCCTGTGCCACCAAACCTGACCCAGTACAAAAGGTAGAAGTTTTGGCCCCAAGTATCTAAAACCCACCAGGAGACCAAGGTTGGAGGGTCATGGTGCTGAACTAGTTGCTTTTTCAGACTGTGTAGATGAGCTTTAGTAAGTTGAGTTTGGAGATATGAGACAAATGGTCACCAAAATTTTCAACTCCAGGTCCATGAAGACCTTAATCTGACACTGTCTTTCAGGCTAATATAGTATATTGTTTGCCAAGATATCACTATAGAGGGTACATTACCAGCATGCCAAAGGTTGCATTGTGGCATCTGCATTACAACCTCACAATCCACCAACTGACTACAATGCATCATTTTTTAGATGTTTGGTTTTGCAGGACATTGTATTGACATAGCTCAGAAGGCCACCAAGGCTGAGGGCATTATGACCCATATGTCATAGAATCCTGCTGCCAGATGGCCACCAAGGTTGAAGGCAATAAGACCCATTGGTCACAGAGTCCTGCTGCCAGTTGACCGGTTTTATATCTTATATCCAGTCCTCCCAGTGAAACGTTTCTCGGTGTGCAAGACAAAGTGTATATACTCACGTTCTGGCCATCGACCTGGGCTCCACACTCTACCAGCAGCTTGGCAATGTCCACGTCTTTTTTTCTACAACATGTATGAAGCGCCGTGTCACCGTGTTTCTGTTACAGACAGGAAATGCTGGTAATATAACAATGTGCCATATAACGCAACCAGGACCACCAACAGAAATCATGGAGCCTCTTAATGAGCCACTGGCCGGGGCCCCTCTTGCCTCAGCTGCTCATTTCAGTAAATTAATTATAAATAAAACATGATGCCTCCTCTTCTGCTTAGCTTATTTTACAGGGGGTGGGCTAAATCCCTGGTGGACCAGCAAGGGGAACCAAAGTGTTCCCTGGTGGGAGAGCGTTCAGTCGGCATCTCTACCTGGAGCAGACCATACGAATCGCTCCCATGGAGATGAATCAGGGTGCTCTTATTGCCCTCAGATGTCAATTTGGAAATTTTATGGTAGCTTGTTGGGCCAGTGATGGAAGGAATAGAGGGACCTTTCCCACTTTGGCACTTAGACAAGCTGCAAAGGGTTTGGTCAACACCAGGGCCCCTTAGAGCCACTGGGCCCCTGAACATATCATTGACTGCCACCCTGCATGCAACACGCAAAGACAATTCTATCCGTCCGTTTTCAGGGAATCTCCATTATTTGCTAAGAAAAAAGGTAGAAGATGTTTGTATCTAGCTAACAGGGGAAGGCTGGGGTTGTCAGGGTGTGTGTGTGTGTGTATCAGGGTCTATTTAGGTGTGTGTTGGATGGGTGGGGTCAGGTTCTGTGTGTTGGATGGGTGGGGTTAAGGTCTGTGTGTTGGATGGGTGGGGTCAGGGTCTGTGTGTTGCCGGGGTGGGGTCAGAGGTCTGGGTGGGGTCAGGGTCTGTGTGTTGGTTGGGTGGGGTCAGGGTCTGTGTGTTGGATGGGTGGGGTCAGTCTGTGTTTTGGATGGGTGGGGTCAGTCTGTGTTTTGGATGGGTGGGGTCAGGGTCAGTGTGTTGGATGGGTGGGGTCAGGGTCTGTGTGTTGGATGGGTGGGGTCAAGGTCTGTGTGTTGCATGGGTGGGGTCAGGGTCTGTGTGTTGCCTGGGTGGGGTCAGGGTCTGGGTGGGGTCAGGGTCTGTGTGTTGGATGGGTGGGGTCAGTCTGTGTTTTGGATGGGTGGGGTCAGGGTCTGTGTGTTGGATGGGTGGGGTCAGGATCCACGTCTTGGATGGGTGGGGTCAGGATACAGTGATACATTTAATAGTAC
Source organism: Leptobrachium leishanense (assembly GCA_009667805.1). Classification (NCBI taxonomy): domain Eukaryota; kingdom Metazoa; phylum Chordata; class Amphibia; order Anura; family Megophryidae; genus Leptobrachium; species Leptobrachium leishanense. Next base: position 14,031,856 of record CM019067.1, on the reverse strand, counting down.
AGGGTCTGTCGAGACTCATTAAAAGCTGGTGGTGAAAGACGAGGTATTCTCTATGAATGATGGTAACATCTCCAACTCACTTTCCTTGCGTCCTGAAGCTGGACATCCCCCTGCGCAGACAGCAGCTCCTTACAGATCCCAACATTTCCAGATTCCACTGCTAAAACCAAAGGGATGCAGCCATCCTGGAAAACACAGCCAGATACATACAGGGTTATTCACAAAGATCCGAACTTGCCCTGAAAATGCACCGAACAGTGAAATTCCCCGTACTGTGTATTTTTGGGGCCATTCGGCTATTCGCAAAGTAGGCAGATTGCCAAATTTTGGCAGACTGCCAGCAAAATATGGTGCCTGTTCGACGGCAGTGAAATCCCCATAGAGAAGCAATGGTTAATCTATTCACAGACACCGAACAGCATAGAAATGTCAGCGGAATGCCCTGATGTTCCGTGTTTTCATTCGGCAGGTTTATTCAGGCGAAACCCATAGGCTTCAATGTAAAAAATATTCCCGTTTTTATCCAATATCTAATAAACTGTTTATTCTTTTAAGTTGCAGCAAAAAGTCTCTTTAATTTTTAAGTTTTTTTAGGCATTTTTCAGATTTTTTTTTAAACAGCATTTTTTTTCTGTAACAGACCTTTTTATTATTATATATTCATAGGATCATATACAGTGGCAAGAGAAAGTATGTGAACCCTTTGGGATTACGTGGAGTTTTGCATGAATTGGTCATAAAATGTGCTCTGATCTTCATCTAAGTCACAACAATTTGAAAAACACAGTCTGCTTAAATAATACAACACAAACATTATATGTTTTCATGTTTTTATTGAACAGAACATGTAAATATTCACAGTGCAGGGTGGGAAAAGTATGTGAACCTTTGGACTTAATAACTGGTTGACCCTCCTTTGGCAGCAATAACCTCAATCAAACGTTTCCTGTAGTTGCAGATCAGACCTGCACAACGATCTGGAGTAATTTTGGACCACTCCTCTTCACAAAACTGTTTCAGTGTAGCAATATTCTTGGGATGTCTGGTGTGAATCGCTCTCTTAAGGTCATGCCACAGCATTTCAATCGGGTTGAGGTCAGGACTCAAGAACCCAGGACCCAGGAACTCAGGACCCAGAAGGCGTATTTTGTTTTGTTGAAGCCATTCTTTTGTTGAATTACTTGTATGCTTTGGGTCATTGTCCTGTTGCATCACCCATCCTCTGCGGAGCTTCAGTTGGCAGACAGATGGTCTTACGTTTTCCTGCAAAATGTCTTGATAAACTCTGGAATTCATTTTTCCATCAATGTCAACAAACCGTCCAGGCCCTGAGGCAGCGAAGCAGCCCCAAACCATGATGCTCCCTCCGCCATGTTTTACAGTGGGGATGAGGTTTTGATGTTGGTGTGCTGTGCCTTTTTTCTCCACACATAGCGTTGTGTGTTTTTTCCAAACAACTCAATTTTGGTTTCATCTGTCCACAGAATATTTTGCCAGTAGTGCTGTGGAACATCCAGGTGCTCTTTTGCAAACTTCTGCAATATTCTTTTTGGACAGCATTGGCTTCCTCCGTGGTGTCCTCCCATGTACTCCATTCTTGTTTAATGTTTTCCTTATTGTAGATGTGTCAACAAAAATGTTAGCATGTGCCAGAGATTTCTGTAAGTCTTTAGCTGACACTCTAGGATTCTTCTTTACCTCATTAAGCATTCTGCGCCGTGCTCTTGCAGTCATCTTTACAGGACAACCACGCCTAGGGAGAGTAGCAACAGTGCTGAACTTTCTCTATTTGTAGACAATCTGTCTTACCGTGGACACATGAACATCAAGGCTTTTGGAGATACTTTTGTAACCCTTTCCAGCTTCATGCAAGTCAACAATTCTTGTTCGTAGGTCTTCTGAGAGCTCTTTTCTGCAAGGCATGGTTCACATCAGGCAGTGCTTCTTGAAACCAGTAAACGCAAAACTGGTGTGTGTTTTTAGTGGGCAGGACAGCTTTCAGCAACACATCCAATAATATCACACTGATTGGACTCAAGGTTGGCTCACTCCTGGCTCCAATTAGCTCTTGGAGAAGTCATTAGGCTAGGGGTTCACATACTTTTTCCACCCTGCACTGTGAATGTTTACATGTTATGTTCAATAAACACATGAAAACATATAATGTTTGTGTTGTATTATTTTAAGCAGACTGTGTTTTGCAAATTGTTGTGACTTAGATGAAGATCAGAGCACATTTTATGACCAATTCATGCAAAACTCCACGTAATCCCAAAGGGTTCACATACTTTTTCTTGCCACTGTATGTTAATCCCAGATATTTTGCAAACAGAGTTTAACATTTTGAACATTTCAATATTATTTTTTTACCCCGTTCGTCAGCTTGTCGGCTTTTTCCGGTGACTGGTCGACCCCTGTGTTCGGGGATCCTCTGCTTTTTTCAGATGCATTCAGTGGGTTTGCAGCGGATCGCCGGGTACGTTCGGCGGGTTTTTGGACAATTTTAGGGTTGATATTAGCAATGGGATCATTTTTAAGGCCTTTAGGTTTAGTGTTATTTTAGAGCTAGGGCTGCTCTTACATTAGAGTAAATTTTAGGGTTAGGGTTATTTTTAGGGTTAGGGTTGGGTTATCTTTTAGGGGTAGGACTAATTTTAGGGCTGCTCTTCACTTTAGGGTTATTTTTAGAGTTGGGGTTGCCTTTAGGGTTAGGATTTATTTTAGGGTTAGGGTTATGGTTTATTTTAGGGTTATGGTTTATTTTAGGGTTATGTTAGGGTTATTTTAGGGTTAGGGTTATTTTAGGGTTAGGGTTATGGTTTATTTTAGGGTTATTTTAGGGTTAGGGTTATTTTAGGATTAGGGATTATTTTAGGGATTATTTTAGGGTTAGGGTTATTTGAGGGTTAGGGTTATTTTAGGGTTTATTTTAGGTTTAGGGTTATTTTAGGGTTAGGGTTGCCTTTGAAGTTAAAATTATTTTTAGGGTTAGGGTTTGCGGTAGGGTTAGGATTATTTTTTGGATCAAGTTTTTCAGGGCTAAACCAACACTAATATTAAAATGAAGGGTTTCCGGGTGATTTTTCCTAGTTCGCTGCCAAAAGAGTCATTTATTTACTCCTTTCAGCACATGATATATTTCTCGAATTCGACTTAAAGGGCCATGAAAGATTATAAGTGCGAGTGCTGATAACCAAGCCGAATTTTTGACAGGAATCGAAATGCCAGGATGCCCTTTCTTAAATTTCCTGAACCTAAAAAAATGGCTGAATTACAGTTGATAAAGCAATAGATTTTCGGCGATCAAGGTGAATTAAATCAATCCCTGCATGGAAATAGGATTTATATTTAATAATAGTATTTATCAATAAAATGCCTCTTTACTGGAACACCTGTCCGAAAAATACCATAAAAAGCAGCTCTGACTTTAAACTAACACCAATACCTACATTATCGTCGCCTTTATATTTGATGATATTTCCATGCAGTGCAGACACTTTATTTTTTGGGTCTCACCTTTGTTGCTCGTCTTACCTCATCCCGAGTGAGCCTCGCATCCTTATGCGATGCTTTAAGCAGGGTTTGCACCACATTGACGGCTCCGCTGGGGCGCAGAGCTGCATAATGCACGGGAAGCTGGTTTTTGGGCTAAAACAGAAAAAGAAACAAAGAGAAAAAGAAAGAGATAACACTATTACATGAGTTGTGGCTGGAAGCTGAACTGCAATGTATATACTGCACTAGTGAGTATCATCTATTACACTATATAGTAACTTCCCAAGTGGAAGAACAGTAACTGGACGCTACATCGAAAAACTTTCAAAAGGCCAATTTCATTGTTCCAGCTACATCCTCAACCAATTTAAGGGGAACAAACACTTAATTCAGTGTTTACGCAGCCCAATATTTCAGTTCGTTTCGACACTTTTTGAAATTCAACATTTTCAGGTTTCAGAACTTTTGGAATTTACCGATTCGGACCAAACCGAAATTCTAGGGTTAGAGTTACTGTTATGCGTACTGGTTCTGTTTGTGTAAGGGTTACTGTAACTGTTTATGTTTGTGTTTGGGTGTAGGCTTAACATTGGGTAACTTCTAGGGTTGGGATACTGTTAGACATACAGGTTCTGTTTATGATAGGGTTACAGTTACTGTTTATGTTTGTATTAGGGTTAGGGTCAGGTTTAGGGCTATCATGTTAGGGTTTCAGTAACCGTTTATGTTTGTATTAGGGTTAGGTTTACGGATAGGGTCAGGCTTAGGGTTATTATGTTAGGGTCACAGTAACCATTTATGTTTGTATTAGGGTTAGGTTTAGGGCTGGTGTTAGGGATAGGTCCAGGTTTATGGTTATTATATTAGGGTTACAGTTACGGATTATGTATGTGTTCGGGCCTGGGGTTTGGTTAGGGCTTCGTCTAGGGCTGAGTTACTGATAAGGTTAGCGTTACTGTTACGTTTACTGGTTCTGTTTGTGTTAGGGTTACTGTAAGGATTAACGTAACTGTTTATCTTTGTATTAGGGTTAGGGCTAGTGTTAGGGATAGGGTGAGGTTTAGGGTTATCATGTTAGGATTTCAGTAACCATTTATCTTTGTTTTAGGGTTAGGGTCAGGTTTAGGGTTATTATGTTAGGGTCACATTAACCATTTATGTTTTGGTTAGGGCTCGTGTTAGGGTCAGGTTTAGGGTTATTATGCTAGGGTTTTGTTTCGGTTACAGTAACCATTTACAGTCAGTTCCAGAAATATTGGGACATCGACACAATTGTAACATCTTTGGCTCTATGCACCACCACAATGAAGTTGGAATGAAACAAACACAATGTGCTTTAACTGCAGACTGTCAGCTTTAATTTGAGGGTATGTACATCCAACTCAGGTGAACGGTGTAGGACTTACAGCAGTTTGCAGATGTGCCTCCCACTTGTTAAGGGACCAAAGGTAATGGGACAGAATAATAATCATAAATCAAACTTTCCCTTCTTAATACTTGGTTACAAATCCTTTGCAGTCAATCACAGCCTGAAGTCTGGAACGCATAGACATCACCAGGCGCTGGGTTTCATCCCTGGTGATGCTCTGCCAGGCCTCTACTGCAACGGTCTTCAGTTCCTGCTTGTTCTTGGGGCATTTTCCCTTGAGTTTTGTCTTCAGCAAGTGAAATGCATGCTCAATGGGATTCAGGTCAGGTGATTGACTTGGCCATTGCATAACATTCCACTTCTGTCCCTTCAAAAACTCTTTGGTTGTTTCTTACTGCTCGCTTTGCCCCAAGACTGCGCCCCGCTGTCCCTGGACTACCCGGCAAGACCTGGTGGGTCTGGATCCTCTCACCCTGCGCTCCCGGTGGTGTCTCTTGGTCCCGGAGGTTTGGGGCCTACGCTTCGGGCCTACTGCGCCCGGCCATCTTGGAAGAATTGGTGTGGATCGGCAGTGCTTCCCTGTGACAACTTGCTGCTAAAATGGGTAAGAAATTGCCCCAACGCTCTGGCTAGAACAGCGGCCATGGACAGAGGGACATAAGGGATTCGATGGCTGGGGGTCCAGTCTCCCGAAAAGCGATGGCCTCATGCACTCTCCCTTCCGGATATGACTCTACAGAAAGTGAGGACTCCTCCTGGTCCCCGGGAGATGGAGCTGGTGTGACCTGGATTATCCCGCCATCCCAGTGGCTAGGGTCTCTGCCTCTTACTGCAGCCGCTAACAAAAGGCACAAAAAAAATGGAAGGCTGCGCTGGCGGCGACCTCGAATGCCTTGGCGGCCACACGTGACCTCTCGGAGGGGGACTATGGGGAGGAACAGCTACCCTCTGCTGAATATAGTGAGGCTGCGACGCGCGATGGCTCTTACTCAGACTGCGGAGGAGGATGACGGTCTCCCCTCTATGAAGGGGGACCTTCATAGGATTCTGGAGGAGATAAGGGGAATGTGGAGGCCAGAGGTGGCGGCAGTTCATGCGGAGGTGGAGGTGATTCGAGCGCAGGTGACGGAGGTGCGAGGGAAGACAGACGAGGTAGCTTTGGAGCAGTCTCACCTTTCTGACCAATTGGACACCCTCCGCTCTCAGGTGGCAACCCTGACTCGATCGGTGGAGACTTTGGAGTCTCGACACCGTCGCCGAAATGTCCGGGTCAGAGGCGTCCCGGACACGGTTATGGCAGACGATCTGCTGCCATACGTGACCCAGCTTGCACTCCAGGTCTCTGGACTACCCCTTACCACACCTGAGTTGATTGGAGCGATGTTTCGGATCCGTAAGGCGGCGGCAGCACCTAGAGGGACTCCTGGAGATGTGGTGGTTGTATTCCGCGACGTTGCGATGAAAGCGAAGATTATGTCTTCCCCCGGAGCCCGGGACCCTGTGCTGTTTGAAGGAGCAACGTTGGCACTTTACCATGATCTCCCGTTTTTGACCCTGATGGCCGTTGAAGGTTTCGGGACGTGACTACCGTTCTCCATAGTAGGGGGATCCGTCACCGCTGGGGCCTGGCGGGCTCTCTAGTGGTGACCCACGATAACATACTGTACACGGTTACTGCTCCCTAGACGGCTTGGGGCGACCTTGCAGCTGCGGGCATTTCGCCAAGCCCGCCGGACGCCCGGCCGGGCTGAGACACTCCACCACCTCTATTCCTATTCTTATTTTCAGATCCGCCTAGGTCTCGTTCGTTTTTTATTTTTTTGGGGGATTTGACAGAATTCCCACTCCTTAATTTTTGATTTACTCCCTTTCTTGCCATTGTTACAGTCATTTTTCTGGCCCTAGCTCTTCAATACCCGTGCCATTGGATTACAGATTTTTTCTCATATATGCGCTCACGCCTACGTTTTGAGATATGGCTGTGAGAAGCTCCCCTCCTAAGCCCCCCACCCATCGCCACCCACCTCCTTCCCGCCCCCCTCTCCCCTATCTGCTTCCCATCCCCTACCTCCCATCACTTAGGGCCCTTTTGCATATCTGGAGCAGTCCTGGCCCCTCCTTTACCCTGTTGTAACTTGTTATTACTTGCGATTTTGCTCTGTATTTTGATACCTGTTTTGCAGGCCCTGTGTGGTGGTCACCTCGTTTGAGCACGTGAGACTCTGTTATAATTCTAGAAATAAAGAATTTAAAAAAAAAATAACTCTTTGGTTGCTTTTGCAGTATGCTTTGGGTCATTGTCCATCTTCACTGTGAAGCGCCGTCCAATGAGTTCTGCAGCATTTGGCTGAATGTGAGCAGATAATATTGGCTGAAACACTTCAGAATTCATCCTGCTGCTTTTGTCAGCGTCACATCATCAATAAATACAAGAGAACCAGTTCCATTGGCCGCCATACATGCCCACGCCATGACACTACCACCACCATGCCTCACTGATGAGGTGGTATGCTTAGAATCATGAGCAGTTCCTTTCCTTCTCCATACTCTTCTCTTCCCATCATTCTGGTACAAGTTGATCTTGGTCTCATCTGTCCATAGGATCTTGTTCCAGAACTGTGAAGGCTTTGTTAGGTGTTGTTTGGCAAACTCTAATCTGGCTTTCCTGTTTTTGAGGCTCACCAATGGTTTACATCTTGTGGTGAACCCTCTGTATTCAACTCTGGTGAAGTCTTCTCTTGATTGTTGACTTTGACACACATACACCTACCTCCAGGAGAGTGTTCTTGATCTGGCCAACTGTTGTGAAGGGTGTTTTCTTCACCAGGGAAAGAATTCTTTGGTCATCCACCACAGTTGTTTTCCGTGGTCTCCCGGGTCTTTTGGTGTTGCTGAGCTCACTGGTGCGTTCCTTCTTTTTGAGAATGTTCCAAACAGTTGTTTTGGCCACGCCTAATGTTCTTGTTATCTCTCTGATGGGTTTGTTTTGTTTCTTCAGCCTAATGATGGCTTGCTTCACTGATAGTGACAGCTCTTTGGATCTCATCTTGAGAGTTGACAGCAACAGATTCCAAATGCAAATAACACACTTGAAATGAACTCTGGGCCTTTTATCTGTATATTGTAATTGGGGTAATGAGGGAATATCACACACCTGGCCATGGAACAGCTGAGAAGCCAATTGTCCCTTAACAAGTGGGGGCACATCTACAAACTGCTGTAAGTCCTACACCGTTAACCTGAGTTGGATGTACATACCCTCAAATTAAAGCTGACAGTCTGCAGTTAAAGCACATTGTGTTTGTTTCATTCCAACTCCATTGTGGTGGTGTATAGAGCCAAAGATGTTAGAATTGTGTCCATGTCCCAATATTTCTGGACCTGACTGTATGTTCGTATTAGGGTTAGGATTAGGGCTAGGGATAGGGTGAGGTTTAGGGTTTTCTTAAGATGTAAGTTGTAACCACGAATGGATGAGGACATGAGATACAGCAAAAAGTCATTTAAAGCTCTCTCCATCCCTCACCCCTTATGCCTTATTTCTGAGATCCTACTAATACCATTGGTAATTATTGTTGTCATCATCAATTATGTAGCACCAACAGGTTCCACAGCTTTTTACAATAACAATGTTCCATCCCGCAGTATTTTCTCCTATTCAGGAAACATTTTAGCATTACTACATTTTTCGTCACTGTTCTAACTCCCCCCGAAAGTGGACCAGAACCACCACATACCCCTCCCAGAATATTTGGATCTGCTTTCTTGTTCAACAGGACCCGGACAATCTCTTCTTTGGAATAAGCGGCTGCCACGTGCAGAGCTGTGCGGTTATCCTGTGGCAACAGAGGGAGAAAAAAAAAGGAAAAACAAATAATAAAGCAGAAACAAAATATCTTCCAGGAAGGATACATTGAGATTCTCTTGTTTTCAATCCTGGGTTCAAGAACATTGACTTGTTACAGAAACACAAAGTAATAAAATGCAAGATATTAAAACAAAACACAAATATACAGAATAACACAGAAAATAAATACAGTGGCAAGAAAAAGTATGTGAACCCTTTGGGATTAAGTGGAGTTTTGCATGAATTAGTCATAAAATGTGCTCTGATCTTCATCTAAGTCACAACAATTTGAAAAACACAGTCTGCTTAAAATAATACAACACAAACATTATATGTTTTCATGTGTTTATTGAACAGAACATGTAAACATTCACAGTGCAGGGTGGGAAAAGTATGTGAACCCTTTGGGATTACGTGGAGTTTTGCATGAATTGGTCATAAAATGTGCTCTGATCTTCATCTAAGTCACAACAATTTGAAAAACACAGTCTGCTTAAAATAATACAACACAAACATTATATGTTTTCATGTTTTTATTGAACAGAACATGTAAACATTCACAGTGCAGGGTGGGAAAAGTATGTGAACCTTTGGACTTAATAACTGGTTGACCCTCCTTTGGCAGCAATAACCTCAACCAAACGTTTCCTGTAGTTGCAGATCAGACCTGCACAACGATCTGGAGTAATTTTTGGACCACTCCTCTTCACAAAACTGTTTCAGTGTAGCAATATTCTTGGGATGTCTGGTGTGAATCGCTCTCTTAGACTGGGTTCACACCACGGCGTAGCGCAGCGACGCGCAATGCGCGCGTTTTTTTTACGCGCGTTCGCGCATACAGCAAAACGCGCGAACGTGCGTTGCAGCACGTTCGCGGCTTTGATATGGCCGCGAACGCGCGGCTATATGCCGAAAAGAAGCTCCCGGACTTCTTTTTGCGTCGGCCGTTTTAAAGCGCGTTCCTGCGCGCTTTAAAACGCTTAGGTGTGACATACCCACATAGGCAATCATGGGATTTCATGTTTAAGCGTTTTACAGCGCGCAGGAGCGCGCTGTAAAACGCTTAGGTGTGAACCCAGCCTTAAGGTCATGCCACAGCATTTCAATCGGGTTGTGGTCAGGACTCTGACTGGGCCACTCCAGAAGACGTATTTTGTTTTGTTGAAGCCATTCTTTTGTTGAATTACTTGTATGCTTTGGGTCATTGTCCTGTTGCATCACCCATCCTCTGCGGAGCTTCAGTTGGCGGACAGATGGTCTTACGTTTTCCTGCAAAATGTCTTGATAAACTCTGGAATTAATTTTTCTGTCAATGACAACAATCCGTCCAGACCCTGAGGCAGCAAAGCAGCCCCAAACCATGATGCTCCCTCCGCCATGTTTTACAGTGGTGATGAGGTTTTGATGTTGGTGTGCTGTGCCTTTTTTTTCCACACATAGCGGTGTGTGTTTTTTCCAAACAACTCAATTTTGGTTTCATCTGTCCACAGAATATTTTGCCAGTAGTGCTGTGGAACATCCAGGTGCTCTTTTGCAAACTTCAAACGTGCTGCAATATTCTTTTTGGACAGCAATGGCTTCCTCCGTGGTGTCCTCCCATGTACTCCATTCTTGTTTAATGTTTTCCTTATTGTAGATGTGTCAACAAAAATGTTAGCCTGTGCCAGAGATTTCTGTAAGTCTTTAGCTGACACTCTAGGATTCTTCTTTACCTCATTAAGCATTCTGCGCTATGCTCTTGCAGTCATCTTTACAGGACGACCACGCCTAGGGAGAGTAGCAACAGTGCTGAACTTTCTCCATTTGTATACAGTCTGTCTTAATGTGGACACATGAACATCAAGGCTTTTGGAGATACTTTTGTAACCCTTTCCAGCTTCATGCAAGTCAACAATTCTTGATCATAGGTCTTCTGAGAGCTCTTTCCTGCGAGGCATGGTTCACATCAGGCAGTGCTTCTTGAAACCAGTAAACCCAAAACTGGTGTGTGTTTTTAAGGGGCAGGACAGCTTTCAGCAACACATCCAATAATATCACACTGATTGGACTGAAGGTTGGCTCACTCCTGGCTCCAATTAGCTCTTGGAGAAGTCATTAGGCTAGGGGTTCACATACTTTTTCCACCCTGCATGTGAATGTTTACATGTTATGTTCAATAAAAACATGAAAACATATGTTTGTGTTGTATTATTTTAAGCAGACTGTGTTTTTCAAATTGTTGTGACTTAGATGAAGATCAGAGCACATTTTATGACCAATTCATGCAAAACTCCACGTAATCCCAAAGGGTTCACATACTTTTTCTTGCCACTGTATGTAGGAAATATAGGGGGTTATTCAGAGAGATTCTAAAAGTCACTGCACGTCGTTGACTTTTCGTTCCCTGCACTTCGCGGCTTTGGCGATTTCTAGTTCGCCGACCCTGCGGTATATTCAGCATGCACCGCAGGGCCCCCGTAATGCAGGGAAAACCCGCCGCAAACCCGCAGAACACTCACCGAACACTCCCTGAAAACTTGCAGAAATTGCCGCAAAAACCCCACAGAACAAGCCGGAAAAACCCGACGAGCCGCCAATCACTTGCCGGATAAAACCTGACAAGCAGACGAACGTGGTAAAAAAAAAAAAAAAAAGACCGAACGTACCTGATGACCTGCTGCAAACCCGCCGAACTCGTCCGAAAAAGCCGAAACTCCGCCAGAAAAAGCAGACGAACAAAGTAAATAAAGCAAATGATTGAAAGTGTCAAAATTGGAACGCTGTTTGGAAAAAAATTACTGAACGAAAATGTCTGAAATTTACATATAAAATCCAATGAATGATAATAAAAAGGCCTGTTACAGGAAAAAGAAAAAGCGATTAAAAAAAAAAAGACGGAAAAAAAATATTGACGAAGAAATCCCAAAAAATGCCTGAAAGATCCTAATAAATCTATAAATCAATAGACTTTTTGCTGCAGAATAAAATAATAAACGGTTTATTAGATATTGGATTAAAACGGGAATATTTTTAACATTGAAACCTATGGGATTCGCCTGAATAAACCTGCCAAATGATACCACCGAACATCAGGGCATTTCACTGACATTTCTCTGCTGTTCGTTGTCTGTGAATAGATTAACCATTGCTTCTCTATGGGGGATTTCACTGCCGTCGGACAGGCACCGTACGTTTTTTTGAGGTAACGACGTCTCAATGTATCCTTCCTGGTAAAATCTTTTCACAAAAAAAATCTGTATTTACTGCAGGGTCCCCAAAGTGCACAGAACATGGAGCTGCTGAACACCGCCGAACAGCGCTGATCAAACCAGCAAACATTCATCAGACCGCCCAACAGACCGCCGAACTGCAGAAAACAAAAAATGCATTAAAAAGTGTCTAAATAATAAAAAAAAATATTAAAAAGGTCTGGTACAGAATTAAAAAAAAGGCTTTAGAAAAGAAATGGGAATCAAAAAGTTTGCCTAAAAATACAACAAAATGTTCCAAAAAATAAACAAATAGACTTTTTGCTGAAAATGAAAAAATTCAACGGTTGAACAAAAAATAAATAAAAACGATGATATTTTTTTTCCAGTGTATCTTACGGGATTCTCCTGTTTAAAAATGTCGAACTGAATCATCGACAATCAGGGCATTTCACTGACATTTCGGTGCAGTTCGTCGTTCTCGGAATAGATTAACCATTACTGCTCAATGGGACAATTTTGCTGCTGCCGGAGATCACCGAGCTGCAGAGAACTGCACCGTGTGTCGCTGTCAATTCACCAAATTTACAGCTTTCTGAGTAAACAACCTGCCACAAAATTGCACGGCACGGAGAACAAAGTTCGGTGTAATTCGGTGGCAAGTTCACCTCTTATTGAATAAGCGCTTAAGTATAGGAGATGATAATTTCGTGACCTCACGCAGGGAATTACATCACTCACCCCGCAAGCACAGTCAATAAAATAACTACACGAGATATTATCTGTAATCTTATGTATAACATCTCATCGACAACTATGAAATAGTGCCCCTCTGTCATAACCAGCTACAGTTACAGTTATTTATAAAGTGCTAGCAAGTTCCGTAGCGCTGTACAAGACAGAATAACAAATATACATACAAGTTAAACACGCAGAACAGTAGGAGAGAGGACCCTGCTCAAGAGCTTACAATCTAAGAGGAGAGAGGTGACACACTAGGTGAGGGTAAATACAGAACCTGAAGTATTGGGCGCATGTGGGCTGGGTGGGAAGATGGAGCGAGAATGTACAGTGAGGGATTATAGAGTGAGACGGTAGGTTTCTCTAAAGTAATGCGTTTTCAGAGACTTCTTGAAGGAGTGGAGAGACGGGGAGAGTCTGATGTTGCGGGGGAGGAAGGTACATAGAAAGGGGGCAGCTCGGGAGAAGTCCTGAAGGCTGGAGTTGGGGGTGGGTGCGGGTCTGAGGAGACGATAACGTCAGATCATTGGCCGAGCGAAGTGGTCGGGATGGGATGTACCTGCTAATAAGGGAGGAGATGTAGTCGGGGCGCGGTTATGGAGAGCTTTGTATGTGAGCACCAGTATTTTAAAGTGGATTCTAAAGGAACCAGGAGCCAGTGTAGAGATTGACAATGTGGGGAGGTGTGAGAGGTGTGGGAGGTGAGGTGTGAGAGGTGCAGGAGGTGAGGTGTGGGAGGTGAGGTGTGAGAGTTGCAGGAGGTGAGGTGTGGGAGGTGCAGGAGGTGAGGTGCAGGAGGTGAGGTGTATGAGTCTGGCACAGGCATTCATAACAGACTGCAGAGGCAGAATCTGGGATCTCTTAATGCCAGCGAGAAGGAGGTTACAGTAGTCAAGGCGTGAGATAATAAGAGCTTGGATGAACCAATTTGTTAGTCTGAGGGAGGAAGAGCAAATCCCGGCTCTGTGATTGCTAAGGCTTCTGGTTTGAGTTACAAGCTCAGCTCTAAGGCTAAGGTCAGACTAACGCAGTATTAACGTGTGTTTAGCAGCACTAAATCACGGCCGTGCTAGCAGCAAATGACGTCCAATGCCAGGCAGCATACGAAGAACGGCCGCACAAAAGTGCGGCTGCGCAACGCAAGTGGCAAACGAACGCATTTTTTCGAGAACGTGAAACCGCTAGTACGGACGTACAGAGTGCGCTGCGTCCGCTAGCGGCGTGTCTGCGTGATTAGGAGACGTCAGACGCTGCTAATGTCCGGCCAACATAACGTCCAGATGCAAGAAGTGTTTTATTGATGATCCGTACAAAATCACGGACGAAACTGCGCATCATATGACCGCTATCGCGTATTCCGTGAAAAATACGTCCATTCGTTCGAACGCACTTTTTCACGGACAACGCGAAAAATGCGTTAGTCTGACCCTAGCATAAAATCTTTATTTACAAAAAGCGATAAAAAAGTAATAAAATTCTGGGGTTCCGGCGGCAGGATTCTTACCCTGATACAATTTGTTTGTAATCTGAAGATGTTGTGGTTATTGGCCTCGAGCGACCCTTTACATACGGCATCGGTCAAACGAATCAATTGATGTTACAACAATTTGCGCATTATGTGAGAAAGAATCGATATTGATTTTGTGTCCGCTGTATTTATTTTAGTCGCTCGATGTAGCAGTTTTGATGTTGTCGCATGGGCTGCGATGCTGCAAGCTTTGCGGATCAGAAAGTCGCCCGGCTCCTGCCATGCTGCCCGGGCGGACGGGATCACTTTCTATTGTGTGAATCAGAGACAAACTGGCAGCATGTTCTGGGAAAGTGATCAATTCATTCTGTTAGTTTAACCTCACTGGAATGTTTGATTCCTTTGTGTGACCTCTCACCTTTCCTGCCTGCATTGGAATTTCCCAGTAGAGAGATCAATGAAATTGAATGATGATCCCCCTCCCCCTCCCCCACACACAAATACCTGATAGGTAGATAGTATGCTTTGAGATTCGTTATTATAAGGTGAATGTGGTGTGTTCTTCAAAAATGTCTTAAGGTTCTACTCACAAAGCACCAGAATCGCTCGCAAGTTCGGTGCTTTGTGTTTCGCTGCAATTAGCCCCATTTTGGCGATGTCCATTTCACTATTTAGCGGATGGTCGCCGTATTTATTGTACTTGGACACATTTTATAGATTTTTACTTCTATTAAAAGAATAGGAAGGTTTTGGCTTTTTTTGCAATTCGGCAAAATTAGCATCAGCGAATTCTGCCGAATTGCAAAAAAAAAAAAAAAGTCTCCTGTTCTCCTAACGAAGTTTAAATCAATAAAATGTGAAATGTGTCCAGGTAATAAAAAAAGTCCTTTAACAAAAAAAAAAAAGGTCTGTTACAACATAAAAAATACTTAATAAGAATAATAAAAATGTCGTCTAAAAAAATTGAAAAAGTACAAAAAGGATCGAAAGAAAAAAAAAAAATCTCAAGTGTTTTTGCAAATAATGAAAAGAATAAACAGTCTTTTAAAAAAAAAAAATGTAAAGAGATATATTACTTTTTTTTACATTGAATTGGATGTTTAAACCCGTCAAATTGAAACACCAAAAATCAGGGCATTTTGCCAACATTTCTTTGCAAATGTCTCAGACATTTCAGTGCTCTCTGATTCGCCGCACTTCGGGGAGTCCGATTTGCTGACCCTGCGGTGAATTCAGCATTCCTCGCAGGGTCCCCGAAGTGAGGCGAATCAGCCGCCTAACGCAGCCGCAAACCTGCCGAACAGCCACCGCATACCCGCTGGACAGCCGCCAAACACACCTGAAAGCAGCCGACGACCCACCGAACGGGCCGCTGAACGCTGCAGGAAAAAGCCGTTGGACAGGTAATAAAAGACACAAAAAAGCCCGCAGCTTTGAGGCCCGCGTCAGACGAGCGCACTTTTTGCGTCCGTCTGACCGCACTGTTTGCTGTCCGTCTGACCGCACTGTTTGCTGTCCGTTGTAGCTTTTCAAAGGAGTCAATAGAGAAGAACACACGAAGCACGCACGCACTTTTTCACACGCACGCAACGCATGTTGCAACAGACGCCGAAATGGCATCAACGTGAAAAAGCTACAACGGACGTAGAGAAACCCCTGCATACAGTTTTTTTTTCTTTTTCTCAACATTAGTCAAAATTAACTGATACAATGTAACTACAATCTCATCAGTTAAAAAGTGCGTCCGTTACTGTGAGCAATCAGTGCGCTCGTCTGACCCCAGCCTAAAAACGCGTTTAGCAAAAAAACTACTGAACAAAAATGCCTGAAAATTATATATAAGGTCCTATGGAATAATAAAAAGGTCTGTTACAGAAAACCCAAAATTCGGCTATTTAATAAAAAAATAAATAATAATAAATAATTAAATATCGGGAATTTTTTTTGCAGAAAATATCCCGAAAAATGCCTAAAAAAAATCAATAAATAAGACTTTTTGCTGCAAATTAAAATAATAAACGGTTTATTAGATATTAGATAAAAACAGGAATATTTTTAACATTGAAACCTATGGGATTCGCCTGAATAAACCTGACGAATGAAACCACCGAACAGCAGGGAATTTTACTGACATTTCTCTGCTGTTCGGTGTCTGTGAATAGATTAACCATTGCTTCTCTATGGGGGATTTCACTGCCGCCGAACAGCACTGTATTTTGCTGGCGATTTGCCAAAAATCACTGAATTGCCAGGTTTTGAATAGCCGAATGGCCTTGAAATGGCACCGAATGGGGAAATTCACTGTTCGGTGTATTTTTGGGGGCCAGTTCGGCGCTCTCTGAATAAACCTGCTATTTTCTGCTTACAAAGAATTAATTGTATTTGTTTCCCATCAGATTCGTTATCTCACCAAGTACAACACTCTGGGCACTATTCCCGGCGACGCGCTAAAACGGGGACGCTAACGGGAAAAAACTGCACCTGCGGTTTCCCCTTAGCGTCCTCGTTTTAGCACCGTATCGCGGGGCAGGCGCTGATTCGTCAGCCTGGCCCATAACACAGCGCTACCCCCCTGGATACTCGTTGCAGCGCTAACGCGCCGCTGCGAGTATCACCTCCTGGAATGAAGAAGGAACTTGGAAGTAGAGGGTAATGTTGAAGACGGCCATTGTGTCCTCCTGCTCGTCAGATCCTCCCGGGGTGACAGCAATGTCTCGGAAGCCATTAAGATATTCCTGGCCGGAAAGAAAGTTACGGTATCAGCTGCTTGCGGCGCGTGGAATGTTTATTGTCCAATCGAACAGCCCAGACACATCATTGGAGCTTTATGTCGAAGAACAAAAACCTCCCAAAACAATGGCGCGGGGCAGCGGGATTCCATGTATCACGGGCGGTATGTTTGCTCTGTAAAGAAGGAATGGGTCGGTTACACGGGCGCTGAGTGACGAGCTGCTGTACGCCTTTGTTCTGGGGGTGTAATCTCACACCACGAGTTAATGGGCGCAGTTAAGGTTTCCAGCGTCCGGAGAGAAACTATGAACAGCAGGAGGTCGCGGCGAAAGACGAGTTTCCAAGGTGAAAAAACGCAGCAGGAAAGTCATTTCCAGTCACCAGGCGGTTTTATTTGCTCTCGTTTCTATAAATTCCTCTCGTGGTACTAAAACGGCTGAGGGGGGGGGCTGTCACTCACAAAACGCCATTTCTCAAACCGCGTTAAACTCCGGCGATTCCCAGAGGGAGATTCAAACACCGGCAGGAGACGATTCATCGATGACGTTTCTTTGATTTTTTTATCGGGTTTGCAGAATTTCAGGGTGTTTGCAGCAACGAGAAACTGTGGCATTTAGTGAATAACCCCCTTAGTTTTCCTGCCGAAGTCACGGATTTTTTTTAATCTATGAACCGGCTGATGCTCATCCATCAGATTTATTCACCGAGCGGTAAATTAATAAAGAAATGCAAGTTTTAGGCTGAAGTTGACCTGATGTTTGGGGGGAAAACATGACATTCAGGGGGTTTGGCATAAAATATGTCGTTTTCCACCAATCTAAAGCGGGCATAAAGAAACTCCAAAAACCCACGTATTAAATCAAAAGTGGATTTATTCCAGCACCAACAAGGACGACGTTTCAAACAGAACTGGTCTTTGTCAAGACTTGTGTGTGTGTGAGAGTATATGTTGATTGACGGTGAGGTTCGTACTTACGCTTGTCCTGTCAGAAAGACTAACGCACAGCTCCAGGAAACGCTCCACGATGGACAGACGGTTTTCTCTCACCGCGATCATAAACGGCGTCAAACCTGATTCCTGCAGAGACAGGAAGCGAGGAGTTAATTCACTGATTAAATTTCTTTACGGTGAAGCATTATCATTTCATAAACAGGTGCTTAGCTCAAGTCACACATCTGTACCTGAGCTATTTTGTCATTATCCATAATGTAACACGGGGTCTGCATTATCAGCAAACAGGCAGAAATGGCCTTTGTGTCAGATGCAGTAAATGTGCTGCAGATAGTTAATAAAGTGGTGAGAGTGCCTGCTTACACGGGGTCTGCATTATCAGCATACAGGCAGATGAAGTAAATGTGCTGCAGACAGAAAATGGAATGGTGAGATCTTCTGCTTACACGGGGTCTGCATTATCAGCAAACAGACAGATAATAAAATGGTGAGATCTCCTGCTTATGGGGATTTGTAATGATCAGAATGAGATTATTAGCAATGCAATATCTGTATGTGCTGCATAATGCCTGTGTATGGCAATTACAGCAACACCTTGTATCTGTATGTGCTGCATAATGCCTGTGTGTGGCAAGTACAGCAACACCTTGTATCTGTATGCATAATGCCTGTGTATGGCAATTACAGCAACACCTTGTATCTGTATGTGCTGCATAATGCCTGTGTATGGCAATTACAGCAACACCTTGTATCTGTATGTGCTGCATAATGCCTGTGTATGGCAATTACAGCAACACCTTGTATCTGTATGTGCTGCATAATGCCTATGTATGACCAGTGCTGTATTTTTGCCTAGGCCTAGGGCGGCACTTTCCAGGGGGTGGCGGCCCGCACCGGGTGGCTCCACCCCTAAAAAAAAATATTATTATTTTTTTACTTTTGCAAAGTATTTTACCAGGAAGGATACATTGAGATTTCACTAATTTTCAAGTATGTCCTGGGTAGGCAAGGCCTAGGCTTTCACTTTCCAGGGGGCAGCAAAATACCTCACCACTAAATGGGTTACTTACAGAGCACCGAAATGACGCCAACATTTTGGTGTTCTGTAGTTCCCTGCACTTCGGGGAATAAAATTTTCCCACCCTGCAGTGAATTCACCATTCACCGCAGGGTCCCCAAAGTGCATGG
Organism: Leptobrachium leishanense; assembly: GCA_009667805.1. Lineage (NCBI taxonomy): Eukaryota > Metazoa > Chordata > Amphibia > Anura > Megophryidae > Leptobrachium > Leptobrachium leishanense. The sequence goes on along the minus strand of CM019067.1, from coordinate 14,012,878 downwards.
AGTCGGCCGCTGAATGCTGCCACCGCAAACCCGTGGCCTGCTGTTTTCAAATGAACTACTGAACGAAAATGTCTGGAATTTACATATAAGATCCTATGATTGATAATAAAAAGTTCTGTTACAGAAAAAAGAAAAACCGCTATTAAAAAAAAGGGGGGGGGAATTTTGCCCAAAAAAATCTGAAAAATAACTAAAAGGTACTAAAAAAAATAATCAATAAATAAAGACTTTTTACTGCAGATTAAAGTAATAAATGGTTTATTAGATATTGCATAAAAACGGGAATATTTTTAACATTGAAACCTATGGGGTTCGCCTGAATAAACCTGCTGATTGAAACCACCGAACATCAGGGCATTTCACTGACATTTCTCTGCTGTTTGGTGTTCTCTGAATAGATTAACCATTACTTCTCTATGGGGATTTGCACTGCCTTCAAACAGCACCGTACTTGCTGGCAGTTCGCCAAACTTGTGTGTGAGCATATCACAGAGGTGTACTTAGGGGAGTGGCGGGGGGTGGGCCGCCCCAGGTACCAGTGATTATTGGGGTGTCATTAGGGGGTACTAGGAGGTACCACTGTCACTGTGTGTCAGCTTTGAGCGGTGTTCTCAAACAACGAGCAGTGGAGCAGGGCTCCTCCGTCCTCCCCTGCCCGCAGCAGCTCTAGAAGAAGGGAGGGGGATGTGATTTGTGTGCAGAGAAAGAAGATGACAGTAAACGGCAGGTAAAGGGGGAGGTATCAGCAGAATATGAAGCCCTGTCTGCTTACTGCTGTTTAAAGTGGACCTTTCCTTAACCAGGACTGCAGTGATAGAAATTTGTCATTGAGCTGCCTGGCTCCTGGTGAGGATGCGTGCGTGCAGGTCACGCGGTCCAGCCAGCCAGGTGGCACTGAGTCTCAGTACCACCTGACTGGCTGAACCACGTGACACGCACGCAGCTGCCCACCCTTTCGTTAACACGGACTCTCACTCTATTCTGGACTGAACACCCACAGGGAAGGGAATCAAAGCCACGGTGCACCCTCTCGCAGTGGCACCCCACTGCTGACAAGATGGCTCCACGCATAGGCACAGCCGCGATCCTAACGTGGCCTGGAGGGTCCTCCTGCTGAGTCCATACACAGTCCCTGCTGACTCTACACACAGCCCTACCGTGGACGGAGGCCGGTAAATATAGAATAAATAATTGCTGTGTGCCCATATACACTCGGTTTGCTGGGAGTTTTATTGCAGTGGATTCTGATGCACTCATACACACCGCACATTGCTGGAATTTTTATTGCTGTGAATTCTGATACGCTGACACACACTACACATTGCATTGCTGGGAGTTTTATTGCTGTGGATTCTGTGATACACACTGCATATTACTGTGAGTTTTATTGCCCAGGAGCTCTGGGATGCGCTCATACACACTGCACATTACTGTGAGTTTTATTGCTGTGCAGTTCTGTGATATGCTCATACACAGTGCACATTTCTGTGGGTTTTTTGCTGTGCAGCTCTGTGATACGCTCATATGCAGTGCACATTTCTGTGGATTTTATTGTTCAACCAATTAGAGCGGCTGTGATCCTGTATACTTGACATGCGTGGCTGTTCTTTTAAAAAATGCTTGAATTTAAACATTTCATAATTTTATTTATCTCAATAGATACATTTGAAATGGTATACAAAATATACAAGTAGGCACTTGGTATCCACTTTTAATATAAAGAGAGGAAAAGGCGGAGCTCTAAGAGGAAAAGGTGGAGCTTAAAGAGGAAGGGTGGGGTTTAACCAGGAAGAGGTGTGCCCTTGACAGGAAGGGGTGCCTCAAATTTAAATTAGGGGGTGCACGAGTTTAGTCAGGCCTAGGGCAGAACAAAACCTAAATACACCACTGTGTATGACAATTACAAAAACACCTCGTATCTGTATGCGCTGCATAATGCCCGTGTATGGCAATTACAGCAACACCTTGTATCTGTATGTGCTGCATAATGCCTGTGTATGGCAATTACACCAACACCTTGTATCTGTATGTGCTGCATAATGCCTGTGTATGGCAATTACAGCAACACCTTGTATCTGTATGTGCCGCATAATGCCTGTGTATGACAATTACAGCAACACCTTGTATCTGTATGTGCTGCATAATGCCTGTGTATGGCAATTACAGCGACACCTTGTATCTGTATGTGCTGCATAATGCCTGTGTATGACAATTACAGCAACACCTTGTATCTGTATGTGCTGCATAATGCCTGTGTATGGCAATTACAGCGACACCTTGTATCTGTATGTGCTGCATAATGCCTGTGTATGGCAATTACAGCAACACCTTGTATCTGTATGTGCTGCATAATGCCTGTGTATGGCAATTACAGCAACACCTTGTATCTGTATGTGCTGCATAATGCCTGTGTATGGCAATTGCAGCAACACCTTGTATCTGTATGTGCTGCATAATGCCTGTGTATGGCAATTATAGCAACACCTTGTATCTGTATGTCCTGCATAATGCCTGTGTATGGCAATTACAGCAACACCTTGTATCTTTATTGTACAGGGATTTACACTCATTATAACCCCCTGAATCTTATCCCTGTACAGCAGTGACTGACCCCACAGCTCCCCCTGTATTCTGACAAATCCCTGGCTGCTGGAATGCAGCAGTAAAGTTTGTTGAGCTTTTTGTTAGAGTGAGGCTTGGGGCTGCTATTTGCAGCTTCTCTACAGTAATACAGGGTGATTGAAGGGAGATAAAACAAAGAATTTTGTTTCTTTCTCCACAGTGAGCGCTCTAATCAAAAAGGTATGAACATGGGGTCTCGATGATATGCTAATGATTGCCTTTCAATGAGTTACACTGCAAAATCGAGTTAACTCTAGACAGACGCTGCGATTCTGCCGTGAATGAGTTGCTAAAAATGCTGAAGGCATCATTACTGTAAACACCACAATGGCGTCCAGAGTGAGACATTGTTTCAATCAGATCCGGTTACGCGTTGAAAGGGAAAGTTTTGCCCTCAATATCTGGTTTCAGCCTTTGCCTCCCCCAAAACAATGAAGCTTTGTCCCGCGAGCGCTTGACTTTGTCACTGAACACCCCGAGAACACTCTTTCTGCATGTGCAGCATTCCCAGACGCCTTCCCTTGCTGTGTTATTGTTGTGTTGCTTTATTGCGACGTTTACCTGGCGGCCAGGTCCGGTGACTCATTCATCGACAGACACATTTGCCGCCAGTGGAGTTTTGCTGCGAACAGCAAATCCCGGCAATAATAGCTCGTATGAGTGTTTTTTGTTTTGCAAAACTCTGGTGAAAGAAGTGTTTTGGCAACTGAAACTATTTACTTATTGTCTGTCAATAAAGGGTTAATTCTATTTATGTAGCAGTTTTCTACCTACTGCAAACACTAGAGGGGTTACTCGGAGAGCACCGAAATGTTAGAAAACCCGCAGAACGTACCCGATGATCTGCTGCAAAACCACCGAACCTTTCCAAAAAAAACCTGACGAACGATCCGTCGCACACAGCGCCGACCAGCCGCCAGAAAAAGCAGACGAACAAAGTAAATAAAACAAACGATTGAAAGTGTCAAAATTGAAACGCTGTTTGGAAACAAACTACTGAAAGAAAATGTCTGAAATTTACACATAAGATCCTATGAATGATAATAAAAAGGTTAAAAACGCTTTTTAAAGAAAAAGGAAAAAAAATTTGCTGAAAAAATCCTAAAAAAATCTATAAATAAAGAGACTTTTTGCTGCAGATTAAAATAATAAACGGTTTATTAGATATTGAGTAAAAACGGGAATATTTTTAACATTGAAGCCTATGGGATTCTCCTGAATAAACCTGCCGAATGAAAACACCGAACAGCAGGGCATTTCACTGACATTTCTCTGCTGTTCGGTGTCTGTAAATAGATTAACCATTGCTTCTCTATGGGGGAAAATTTGGGGAACTGCCTGCTCTCTGAATAGTCGAATGGCCCCGAAATGTCTCCGTTCGCCTTATTTCAGTGTCCGGTTACATTTTGGCCACATTTCGGATCTCTCTGAATAACCCCGGATAAAATTTTGGCGAACTGCCAGCAAAATACGGTGCCTGTTCGGCGGCAGTGAAATCCCCCATAGAGAAGCAAAGGTTAATCTATTCACAGAGACCGAACAGCAGAGAAATGTCAGTGAAATGCCCTGCTGTTCGGTGTTTTCATTCGGCAGGTTTATTCAGGAGAATCCCATAGGTTTCAATGTTAAAAATATTCCCGTTTTAATCCAATATCTAATAAACTGTTTATTATTTTAATCTGCAGCAAAAAGTCTCTATTTAGTTCTAGAATTTTTCAGGCATTTTTTGGAAATTTTTCAGCAACTTTTTTTTTCCTGTAACAGACCTTTTTATTATATTTCATAGTATCTTATATGTTAATTCCAGACATTTTCATCCAGTATTTTGTTTGCAAGCAGTGTTTAAAATGTTGAAACTTTCAACCGTTTTGTTTATTTTTTTTCACCCCGGTCGTAGGCTTGTTGGCTTTTTCCAGTGGCTGGTCGCGGCGCTGTGTTCGTCGGATCATCAGCTTTTTTCTGACACATTCGGCGGGTTTCCTGTGGCGTTTGCGATCGATCAGATTTTTCGTATCGTATCGGTGGGTTATCGGTGGATTTTCAGTGGATTTTCGGATCCATTCCCTGCTCTTCGGGGACCCTGTGGTGAATTTGATTCACCCAAGTGCGGGGAACGAGAGCACAGAAACATTGGCAATAACCCCTTTAGTGTTTATAAGCAGGGGTCAAGTCGAGCAGGAACGCATGGGACGCCGTTCCTCCACTATTTTAACAGGAGGAACTCCGTTCCCTTTTCCCAACACACTATGAAGCTTTTATTCAGGGGTTTAACCATATGTTAAGACATAATAAATATTATTTATTGTGAATTTGCTATAAAATTCTGCCTATATTCGATCACATTGCCATTAAAGTGTGCTCAGTAAGGGTTAAGTGAGAGATGACTTGTTTAGGGGCTCAGAAATCTTGGAGTTCCTGCACTTATTTTCTTAGGACTCGACGCCTGTTTATAACCCAATAAAACATCTATTAACAACTGTATACAGTGACATCTGAACGTAGCAATAGTAACATATAAAGTATCACCCACTTGTTCGAACTCGTTGGGTCCAAGGTCTCCTTTATCGATGCCTTTCAGCATCTGCTCCAGCACGATCCACTCGCCCCTGACGGCCAGATGGAGGATTCTAGATCCGCTCTCCAAACCGTTGCCGGGATTTCTCTCCAGATCTGACATTTTCCAGGTTCCGCACCGTCCTGGTTAGATGAGAAGCGTGCGCTTGTTACATGGTGTCGGTGCCGCTCGCTCGGTGTTTCCCCGTCTCCGTCCCTCGCCTGTGCGTTAACATTAATCCCATGTCATCTCTTGGTAGGAGGTAGAAGAGCTTCTTTTTTTTTTTTTCCTCCTTCTCAGTCGATGTATTCAGACTTCCAATCGTCAAGTCTGGCCGCGCTGAACGAACCAAACACCTCCCTGTGTGTCTCGGTTACCTTGGTACCAGCTTCTAGAAAAATGGGGGGGGGGGGTTGGCAGCAATTTGGCATTTTCTTCCCACTGGAAGGATCTCCCTGTAGATCTCAAAGGTTACAATGTATCGAAGGAAATATCTCATCACAAAACACTTTTACACAAATTTAGCGCCTCCCGCGACACGCAGGGCTCTATACACTAACGATAGCGCCTCGATATGTAAGCGTTAACGACAAGATCGGCGACTTTAACACATGCCAACATATTATCTTCCCGTTAGCGCATTGGTTTTTGTGCGAGCCTCCTGTACTTTCCACATTCCATACGTAAGAAATCACTTAGCGCATCATTTTTTGCGCGAGCTTCCTGTACTTTCCACATTCCATACGTAAGAAATCACTGAGCGCATAATTTTTTGCGCGAGCTTCCTGTACTTTGCGCATTCCATACGTAAGAAATCACTGAGCGCATAATTTTTTGCGCGAGCTTCCTGTACTTTGCGCATTCCATACGTAAGAAATCACTCAGCGCATCATTTTTTGTGCGAGCTTCCTGTACTTTGCGCATTCCATACGTAAGAAATCACTTAGCGCATCGGTTTTTGCGCGAGCTTCCTGTACTTTGCGCATTCCATACGTAAGAAATCACTTAGCGCATCATTTTTTGTGCGAGCTTCCTGTACTTTGAGCATTCCATACGTAAGAAATCACTTAGCGCATCGGTTTTTGCGCGAGCTTCCTCTATTTTGCGAATTCCATACGTAAGAAATCACTCAGCGCATCATTTTTTGCGCGAGCTTCCTGTACTTTGCGCATTCCATACGTAAGAAATCACTCAGCGCATCATTTTTTGCGCGAGCTTCCTGTACTTTGCGCATTCCATACGTAAGAAATCACTGAGCGCATCATTTTTTGCGCGAGCTTCCTTTACTTTGCGCATTCCATACGTAAGAAATCACTTAGCGCATCGGTTTTTGCGCGAGCTTCCTGTACTTTGCGAATTCCATACGTAAGAAGGGGAGTGTAACCAGTAATTAGCGTAAGGATAAGTAAAGTGTTACAAAGTGCTAGCGCTAATTCCCGCAGCGACGCGCAAGGCAAAATTTTACCGACACCTAAAAGCTGGTGCTGAATGATTCCGCTTTTGCAGCATCATGTAAGACCCCCTAAAACCCCCAATAAATCCCTTACCCACCTTTCATCCCGTGGCGAGAACGGTGGCCCAATCCGCCGCTTATTCTGGTCGCGAGCAGAGTCAGACTGGGGATTAATAGTTCCCATTCTCCATCCGCGATCAGAAGATGGCGCAGGTCTCGCAGCCCGGAAGAGCAAACTTCCCAGGAGTGGTGATAGTCGTGGCGGTGCGGAAACACGACCGCGAGTATCCCAGCGCTTAGCACTGCGTTCCGAAGTGAGGTGCCGCGGTAGCGCTTGACCCGGAATATCGTGCTAAAATGGGGACGCTACGGGGAAACCTGCAGGTGCATTTTTTCCCTGTTAGTGTCTGCGTTTTAACGCGCATTAGGGAATACGACGCGCAGTTCCACGCATTTCACATAATCAAAAACATATAAACAGGAAAAAAGTATACGCTAGTTTTTTTGTTTTTTTTTAGATCATGGAAACATTTCCTTCCATTTCAGCCAATTTTGTCCAAATTTTTCCTTTGCCACTTCTCAAACATTCCCAGTTTAGTGAATAAACCCACATACAGTATATCTTCCAAACGTTATGACATTTTGAAAGCAGCTTCTTTTTAACTACAGTTACAGTAACAAGTACCGTACTAAAAGATTCCATAGCGCTTTACAACGGGGGAAACACAGACAGGTGACGTAATAAACGTAAGGAACAGACGGCTCTGCCCGTAGGATAATTGTTCCGCTAATATAGCACGTTATACGAGTGCTCAGCCTGACATCCTGTGAGCTTACAATCTAAGGGACTGAGGTAAGTGAAACAAAAGGGAGCAGGGGGAGTGTGGAGATAATTACCAGAGAGAGTAAAGCAGACCCTGCATGATGAGAGACCAGACGCTTAGAGAAGATAAGGTTAAAGCGAGAGAGAAGTGAAGCAGCTGGAAAAAAGAGCTTATATAAACTACACCACCTTTAATTTATTAAATATAGTTTTGATTTTTACTTCAAAGAGTTATTCAAAGCGCAAGAGGAATTTCGGTGTTCTTTCGTTCCCCGCTCTTTGGGGAATTCAGCATTCACCACAGGGTCCCCGAAGTGCAGGGAAAACCCGCAGAACAACCGGCGAATCAAAAATAAAAACCGCCACGAAAGCGCCGAAAATATCCAATATGCTGCCGAAAACCCGCCGAACGCGTCGGAAAAAAAGCCTACGATCTGCTGAACACAGCACTGACCGGCCGCCGGAAAAAGCCAACAAGCCGACAATCACAAACGGGGTAAAAAAAAGAAAAAAATTATTGCAACTTTTTACAATTTAAACACTGTTTGCAAAAAAACTACTGGAGGAAAATGTCTGGAAATAACATATAATATGAATAATAATAAAAAGGTCGGTTACAGGAGAAAAAAACCCTATTTTAAAAAAAAACTTTTTACCGTCCACCACGACTTAAATGCTCATTTTGATTTGCCCTACGGGTAAAGCATCAAATAGCAACCAGTCACATTCTAGCGATGCGCAGGACTTTTATTTATTTATGAAATGAATTAAATGGGAGAGGTGAAATGAATTAAATGGGGAGGGGTGTGAGAAATGAATTAAATGGGGAGGGGTGTGAGAAATTAATTAAATGGGGAGGAGGTGAAATGAATTAAATGGGGAGGGGTGTGAGAAATGAATTAAATGGGGAGGGGTGTGAGAAATTAATTAAATGGGGAGGAGGTGAAATGAATTAAATGGGGAGGGGTGTGAGAAATGAATTAAATGAGGAGGGGATGAAATTAATTAAATGGGGAGGGGATGAAATTAATTAAATGGGGAGGGGTGTGAGAAATGAATTAAATGGGGAGGAGGTGAAATGAATTAAATGGGGAGGGGTGTGAGAAATGAATTAAATGAGGAGGGGATGAAATTAATTAAATGGGGAGGGGATGAAATTAATTAAATGGGGAGGGGATGAAATTAATTAAATGGGGAGGGGTGTGAGAAATGAATTAAATGGGGAGGAGGTGAAATGAATTAAATGGGGAGGGGTGTGAGAAATGAATTAAATGAGGAGGGGATGAAATGAATTAAATGGGGAGGGGATGAAATTAATTAAATGGGGAGGGGTGTGAGAAATGAATTAAATGGGGAGGGGTTTCAGAAATGAATTAAATGAGGAGGGGATGAAATGAATTAAAATTGGGAGGGTGTGTGTGAAATGAATTAAATAGGGAGGAGGGTGAAATGAAGTTAATTAAATGGGGAGGGGATGAAACTAATTAAATGGGGAGGAGGGTATAATTAAAAGAATTAAATGGGGAGGAGGGTGAAATTAATTAAATGGGGAGGTGAAATTAAATGAATTAAATGGGGCGGGGGTGAAATGAATTAAATGGGGAGGGGATGAAATGAATTAAATGGGGAGGGGGTGAAATGAATTAAATGGGGAGGGGATGAAATTAATTAAAAGGGGAGGGGGTGAAATGAATTAAATGGGGAGGGGTGAAATGAATTAAATGGGGAGGGGGGTGAAATGAATGAGGGGGTGAAATGAAATGAATTAAATGGGGAGGGGTGAAATTAATTAAATGGGGAGGAGGTGAAATGAATTAAATGGGGAGGGGGGGTGAAATGAATGAGGGGGTGAAATGAAATGAATTAAATGGGGAGGGGTGAAATGAATTAAATGGGGAGGAGGTGAAATGAATTAAATGGGGAGGGGGGTGAAATGAAATGAATTAAATGGAGGGGTGAAATGAATTAAATGGGGAGGGGTGAAATGAATTAAATGGGGAGGAGGTGAAATGAAATAAATGGGGAGGGGGTGAAATGAATGAGGGGGTGAAATGAAATGAATTAAATGGGGAGGGGTGAAATGAATTAAATGGGGAGGAGGTGAAATGAAATAAATGGGGAGGGGTGAAATGAATTAAATGGGGAGGGGTGAAATTAATTAAATGGGGAGGAGGTGAAATGAAATAAATGGGGAGGGGGTGAAATGAATGAGGGGGTGAAATGAAATGAATTAAATGGGGAGGGTGAAATGAATTAAATGGGGAGGAGGTGAAATGAATTAAATGGGGAGGGGTGAAATGAATTAAATGGGGAGGAGGTGAAATTAAATAAATGGGGAGGGTGAAATGAATTAAATGGGGATGGGTGAAATGAATTAAATGGGGAGGGATGAAATGAATTAAATGGGGAGGGGTGAAATGAAATAAATGGGGAGGGGTGAAATGAATTAAATGGGGAGGAGGTGAAATGAAATAAATGGGGAGGGGTGAAATGAAATAAATGAGGAGGAGGTGAAATGAAATAAATGGGGAGGGGTGAAATGAATTAAATGGGGAGGGGTGAAATGAATTAAATGGGGAGGAGGTGAAATGAAATAAATGGGGAGGGGTGAAATGAATTAAATGGGGAGAGGTGAAATGAAATAAATGGGGAGGGGTGAAATGAATTAAATGGGGAGGGGTGAAATGAATTAAATGGGGAGGAGGTGAAATGAAATAAATGGGGAGGAGGTGAAATGAAATAAATGGGGAGGGGTGAAATGAAATAAATGGGGAGGAGGTGAAATGAATTAAATGGGGAGGGGTGAAATGAATTAAATGGGGAGGAGGTGAAATGAATTAAATGGGGAGAGAGTGTTAATTTAATTAATTTCACACACCCCTTCCCATTTAATTCATTTCCCCCCATATTTCTTTTTTAAATGTTTACATTTTTATTCTAAGAGCATAAAATAAGAAAAACCATTTATCTTTCAGATCAAACCTAAAGTAAAGATAGAAAAAAAAATACATGAAAAAAATACAAAAAATATTAATTTAATAGTTATGAAAATTTCTTCCTAGATATAGCAGCTATATTTAAGCTGTTCATTTTGTATGGCCTCGAATGATCTTATAAATCTCCAAATGGGCCTTGGCTTAAAAAAGGTTACCCTTAGCTTTAGTGAATAGACAAACTGCCACGAAAAGAAGTTGCTACACCTGGGAGTGACCACCAGAGGGCAGCAAAGGAGCACTCACTATGCTGGGGGAAGAGGCAGCAGTTCTGAAATCTTGCTTGTAGGAGCATCCTGTTTGATGGACAATCTTTCCCAACCCTGGTCCTCAGGTCCCCCTAACAGGAAAAGGTTTTCAGGATCACCTTGGGGGAATGCAGACTGGATCCTGCAATCACTGAGCAGCAAATCATATCCCCTGTGCTGAGCTTCACATATCCTGCAAACCTGGCCTGTTAGGGGGACCTGAGGCTGCGAACCATTGTCATAGAGGAATTGCAGGACATGGGGCCCAAAGCAGCTGGAAGCCACTGGACGCTCCTCTTGTAAATTGCACAAACAGGGTTTACCTTGCATGATATAGAGGGAGCAGAGAGGGTGCAAGAAACCCCCCCCCCCCCAACTAACAGCTCCAGCAGGAGATCAGGTGACAACGCGTTTCGCCTATGTGATTTAATTCAGTAAATAAAAAGACAAACAAATGTATCTGCGGAAGCGGTCGCTGACATGTAATCGTCCTGCGTTTTCACATAATGTATATTTTTAAATAACACCTGATGCTAATCCCTGTATTCATTTGAATAAAAAAAACTCGTTAATTTTAGGAATTGCTGTCAATCAACATGGGGGGGCAGAGTTTGAGATCTCCCCCAAAATCATAACACAGCACGACGTAAGTCATGGGACAGTGAGCTACTTGGCACTTTAGGTGATTTGGAACTACATTACCCACAAGGCTCGGGACACCTGATGACTGGCTGAGCATCATGGGAGATGTAGTTCCGAAGTGTTTGGAGGGTGACGGTTGCAGTGTAACGTGTCCAAAAGAAAGTACAGATTTCTGGCTCTGCAGATCAGATTGAGCTAGAGAACAAATATTTATAATCACTGAGGTGACTCGCAGAGAAGCTTCAACAGATAAACTGTATCAAGGATAGAACAATGATAGAAGAATACCTACTATATTATTATTATTTTTATATTTATTAAAGAAGAATAACTTTATTCTATTTCTATACTGGTTTTATTATATTTATTAAAGACAAATAATTGTACTTTATTTCTATATTATTTTATTTATTAAAGAAGAATAACTGTACTTTAAATATAATAAAAAAATATAGAAATAAACAAGAATAACTGGATTCTATTTCTATATTATATTTATTAAAGAATAACTGTATTCTATTTCTATATTATTATATTTATTAAAGAAGAATAAGTGTATTCTATTTCTATATTATTATATTTATTAAAGAAGAATAAGTGTATTCTATTTCTATATTATTATATTTATTAAAGAAGAATAAGTGTATTCTATTTCTATATTATTATATTTATTAAAGAAGAATAAGTGTATTCTATTTCTAGTATTATTATATTTATTAAAGAAGAATAAGTGTATTCTATTTCTATATTATTATATTTATTAAAGAAGAATAAGTGTATTCTATTTCTATATTATTATATTTATTAAAGAAGAATAAGTGTATTCTATTTCTAGTATTATTATATTTATTAAAGAAGAATAACTGTATTCTATTTCTATATTATTAGATTTATTAAAGAAGAATATGTGTATTCTATTTCTAGTATTATATATTTATTAAAGAAGAATAACTGTATTCTATTTCTATTATTATATTTATTAAAGAAGAATAACTGTATTCTATTTCTATATTATTAGATTTATTAAAGAAGAATAACTGTATTCTATTTCTATATTATTATATTTATTAAAGAAGAATAACTGTATTCTATTTCTATATTATTATATTTATTAAAGAAGAATAACTGTATTTTATTTCTAGTATTATTATATTTATTAAAGAAGAATAACTGTATTCTATTTCTAGTATTATTATATTTATTAAAGAAGAATAACTGTATTCTATTTCTATATTATTATATTTATTAAAGAAGAATAACTGTATTCTATTTCTATATTATTATATTTATTAAAGAAGAATAAGTGTATTCTATTTCTAGTATTATTATATTTATTAAAGAAGAATAAGTGTATTCTATTTCTAGTATTATTATATTTATTAAAGAAGAATAACTGTATTCTATTTCTATATTATTATATTTATTAAAGAAGAATAATTGTATTCTATTTCTATATTATTATATTTATTAAAGAAGAATAACTGTATTCTATTTCTATATTATTATATTTATTAAAGAAGAATAAGTGTATTCTATTTCTATATTATATTTATTAAAGAAGAATAACTGTATTCTATTTCTATATTATTATATTTATTAAAGAAGAATAAGTGTATTCTATTTCTATATTATTATATTTATTAAAGAAGAATAACTGTATTCTATTTCTATATTATTATATTTATTAAAGAAGAATAACTGTATTCTATTTCTATATTATTATATTTATTAAAGAAGAATAAGTGTATTCTATTTCTATATTATTATATTTATTAAAGAAGAATAACTGTATTCTATTTCTATATTATTATATTTATTAAAGAAGAATAAGTGTATTCTATTTCTATATTATTATATTTATTAAAGAAGAATAACTGTATTTTATTTCTAGTATTATTATATTTATTAAAGAAGAATAACTGTATTCTATTTCTAGTATTATTATATTTATTAAAGAAGAATAACTGTATTCTATTTCTATATTTTTTATTATATTTAAACAAGAATAACTGTATTCTATATTATTACCAGGGTTATTCAAAGAGAATCGAAAAGTCACTGCAAATTTGGTGACTTTTCGTTCTCTTCAATTCGGCGCGATTTGGCGATCCCATTTCGGCGACCCTGCGGTGTATTCAGCAAGCACCACAGGGCTGTCACTCATAGTGCAGGGAAAAGCTGCCGCGAACCTGATGAAAAGTCACTGCAAAACCCAGTGAACACACACCAAAACCGGCAAAAACATCTGGATTAACCCCGCCGAAAACACGCCGGAGAAACCTGAGCAGGAGCCGATCACACGCAGCGCAGCCGCCGGAAAAACCCGACACTGCAGACGAATGGAGTGAAAAAAATAAAACGTTCGCTTGAATGTTTGAAAACTGAAACGCTGTTGCAAAGAAACTACTGAGCGAAAAAGTCTGAAATTTACATATAAAATCCAATGAATGATAATAAAAAGGGCTGTTACAGGAAAAAGAAATAACGATTTTAAAAAAAATACGGGAAAAAAAATTACCCAAAAAATTCTCGAAAAAAGCCTAAAAGATCCTAAAAATCTATAAATAAAGGGACTCTTTACTGCAGAATATTATAATAAATGGTTTATTAGATATTGAATTAAAACGGGAATATTTTTAACTTAACATTGAAGCCTATGGGATTCGCCTGAATAAACCTGCCGAATTAAACCACCGAATGGCAGGGCATTAGGGGAACCTTTCACTGCTGGTTTGTGTTCTCTGAATAGACGAAGCATTGCTTCTCTATGGGGATTTCACTGCCCTCGAACAGGCACCGTATGTTCAGGCACCGTATGTGCAGGCAATTCGCCAGGATTTGGCGTATTGCCTGCTCTCTCTGGATAGCCAAATGGCCAGGAAAGGTAACCGTACCCTGAATTTCACTGCTCGGTTACCTTTCTCAAGCAATTCGGATCTCTTTGAATAACCCTGTATATTTATTAGACTAGGGTCAGACGAACGCATTTTTCACGTTGTCCGTGAAAAAGTGCGTTCGAACGAATGGACGTATTTTTTCACGGAATACGCGATAGCGGTCATACGATGCGCATTTTCGTCCGTGATTTTGTACGGATCATCAATAAAACACTTTTTGCGTCTGGACGTTATGTTGGCCGGACATTAGCAGCGTCTGACGTCTCCTAATCACGCACACACGCCGCTAGCGGACGCAGCGCACTCTGTACGTCAGTACTAGCGGTATCACGTTCTCGAAAAAATGCGTTCGTTTGCCACTTGCGTTGCGCTGCTGAACTTTTGTGCGGCCGTACTTCGTGTGCTGCCCGGCATTGGACGTCATTTGCTGCTACTACAGGTGTGATAAAGTGCGGCTGCACGCGCGTTCGCACTGCGTTCGTCTGATCCTAGCCTAAAACAAGAATAACTGCATTCTATTTCTATATTATTATATTTTTTATTAAACAAGAATAACAGTGTTTTATTTCTATTTCTATATCATCATCATTATTATTTTTATTAAGCGCCTACGCAGTCCGCAGCGCTGTACACAAAGGTATAATGGGTAAAGACAAGACTATTCTACGATACCCCAAAAAGTCATTTCACCAGCAGATAGAGAGGATACGAGGGCCCTATTCCCGTGGGAGCTTACAATCTAGATGTGTGGAGGGGTGAGAAACAGGAGGAGAGGACCCCTGCGCGAGAGCAATGTGTGTGTGTGTGTTTATCTGTAAAAACAAAAAATACCACTAAATTTAAAAAGATTTAAATGTCACAAAAAGACACACAGGTTTATTCAGAGAGAGGTGAAAACCAGGAGAATGAACAATCTAGACCAAATAGCCGATTTGGAAAGTGAGAGAATTGAGAGAGTTTTTCTGGTTTGGCTATTATGACCTCGAATTTTCACTTCTCCAGTAATTCTCCTGGTTTTCACCTCTCTCTCATACCAAAAAGAAACTAAGGAAAAATATAAGTATATGGGGTTAATGTGGATCATGGCACAAAAAACGTCTTGGGGGGGGGAGGGGGGTTTTGCTTTAAAATTGTATTTTTTTTTATAGGAACTTTGCCTTTGATCTGAGCAGGGGATGATGGGAAATACAGTTTTAAATGCCCTTGCTGTTTCTTTGTGACATCATAATGACTTTGCTGTCGTCCAGGAAGTCCGGGTCCCTGGTGGCGGCTGGATTTATGAGAGTGGATTGATGACGGGACGGTTGGAGGAAATGCAGATAATTCGGAGCGTTTTGGTCCTGATGTTGCTGCATCCTCACACATGTGTGTATCGGGGGAGGGGGAGCAACTGTCAGGCTGTATTTCCCTTTCTCCGCTCTCATTCGCTGATATCCCCCCCCCCTCTTCCTCACCATTAACCCCTTTATCCTGACTTTTAACCCTTCCAGCATAACACATTTAGGGCAATATTACAATCTTAGCATTCAGCCATGTGAGGGTTAACGTTAGATAAAAGCGTGCGCCGCCCATATTACAATCCGAACACTAACTGGTTAAAAATAAACCGTTATCGGTGAACGCGCTCGCCTCCCCGAGGTCACTTAATATGGGGAGCACGAAGAGTTAAAGGGATACGCACATATAGAAAAGGTTTATTTAAATTCACTTTGAAACACATTTATTTTCTACCTATAAATAAACTAGAATAAAATCAATAAAAAGTTTCGAAAATGTTTATTTTCTTGCTTTAAACTCTGTCATTTCATTTTCTCTGGCGACGCCCCTCAGCTAGGGGTGTGTCTTCACCTCATACTTCCTGAATATTCCCCGCCTCCTCCCCGCCCACTACTCCACCCACTACTCCACCCATGCACCCCACTACTTCACATACTCAGCTATTACCCTCACCTAGTGTGTCACCCTCTCCTCTTAGACTGTAAGCTCTGGGGCAGGGTCCCCTCTCCTCTTAGACTGTAAGCTCTGGGGCAGGGTCCCCTCTCCTCTTAGACTGTAAGCTCTGGAGCAGGGTCCCCTCTCCTCTTAGACTGTAAGCTCTGGAGCAGGGTCCCCTCTCCTCTTAGATTGTAATCTCTGGGGCAGGGTCCCCTCTCCTCTTAGATTGTAAACTCTGGGGCAGGGTCCCCTCTCCTCTTAGATTGTAAGCTCTGGAGCAGGGTCCCCTCTCCTCTTAGATTGTAATCTCTGGGGCAGGGTCCCCTCTCCTCTTAGACTGTAAGCTCTGGAGCAGGGTCCCCTCTCCTCTTAGATTGTAAGCTCTGGGGCAGGGTCCCCTCTCCTCTTAGATTGTAAGCTTTGGCAGGGTCCCCTCTCCTCTTAGATTGTAAACTCTGGGGCAGGGTCCCTCTCCTCTTAGATTGTAAGCTCTGGAGCAGGGTCCCTCTCCTCTTAGATTGTAAGCTCTGGAGCAGGGTCCCCTCTCCTCTTAGATTGTAAACTCTGGAGCAGGGTCCCCTCTCCTCTTAGATTGTAAACTGGGGCAGGGTCCCCTCTCCTCTTAGACTGTAAGCTCTGGAGAGGGTCCCCTCTCCTCTTAGATTGTAAGCTCTGGGGCAGGTCCCCTCTCCTCTTAGACTGTAAGCTCTGGGCAGGGTCCCCTCCTCTTAGACTGTAAGCTCTGGAGCAGGGTCCCCTCTCCTCTTAGATTGTAATCTCTGGAGCAGGGTCCCCTCTCCTCTTAGATTGTAAGCTCTGGGGCAGGGTCCCCTCTCCTCTTAGATTGTAAACTCTGGGCAGGGTCCCCTCTCCTCTTAGATTGTAAGCTCTGGAGCAGGGTCCCCTCTCCTCTTAGATTGTAATCTCTGGGGCAGGGTCCCCTCTCCCTTTAGACTGTAAGCTCTGGAGCAGGGTCCCCTCTCCTCTTAGATTGTAAGCTCTGGGGCAGGGTCCCCTCTCCTCTTAGATTGTAAGCTTGGGGCAGGGTCCCCTCTCCTCTTAGATTGTAAGCTCTGGGGCAGGGTCCCCTCTCCTCTTAGATTGTAAGCTCTGGAGCAGGGTCCCCTCTCCTCTTAGATTGTAAACTCTGGAGCAGGGTCCCCTCTCCTCTTAGGTTGTAAACTCTGGAGCAGGGTCCCTCTCCTCTTAGATTGTAAACTCTGGGCAGGGTCCCCTCTCCTCTTAGACTGTAAGCTCTGGAGCAGGGTCCCCTCTCCTCTTAGATTGTAAACTCTGGAGCAGGGTCCCCTCTCCTCTTAGATTGTAAACTCTGGGGCAGGGTCCCCTCTCCTCTTAGACTGTAAGCTCTGGAGCAGGGTCCCTCTCCTCTTAGATTGTAAGCTCTGGCAGGGTCCCCTCTCCTCTTAGATTGTAAGCTCTTGGGGCAGGGTCCCCTCTCCTCTTAGATTGTAAGCTCTGGGGCAGGGTCCCCTCTCCTCTTAGATTGTAAGCTCTGGAGCAGGGTCCCCTCTCCTCTTAGATTGTAAGCTCTGGAGCAGGGTCCCTCTCTCTTAGATTGTAAGCTCTGGAGCAGGGTCCTCTCTCCTCTTAGATTGTAAGCTCTGGAGCAGGGTCCCCTCTCCTCTTAGATTGTAAGCTCTGGGCAGGGTCCTCTCCTCTTAGATTGTAAGCTCTGGGGCAGGGTCCCCTCTCCTCTTAGATTGTAAGCTCTGGAGCAGGGTCCCCTCTCCTCTTAGATTGTAAGCTCTGGAGCAGGGTCCCCTCTCCTCTTAGATTGTAAGCTCTGGAGCAGGCTCCCTCTCCTCTTAGATTGTAAGCTCTGGGGCAGGGTCCCCTCTCCTCTTAGATTGTAAACTCTGGAGCAGGGTCCCCTCTCCTCTTAGATTGTAAGCTCTGGAGCAGGGTCCCCTCTCCTCTTAGATTGTAAGCTCTGGAGCAGTGTCCCCTCTCCTCTTAGATTGTAAGCTCTGGAGCAGGGTCCCTCTCCTCCTCTTAGATTGTAAGCTCTGGAGCAGGGTCCCCTCTCCTCTTAGATTGTAAGCTCTGGGCAGGGTCCCCTCTCTTCTTTAGATTGTAAGCTCTGGAGCAGGGTCCCCCTCTCTCTTAGATTGTAAGCTCTGGGCAGGGTCCCTCTCCTCTTAGACTGTAAGCTCTGGGCAGGGTCCTCTCTCCTCTTAGATTGTAAGCTCTGGGGCAGGGTCCCCTCTCCTCTTAGACTGTAAGCTCTGGGCAGGGTCCCCTCTCCTCTTAGATTGTAAGCTCTGGGGCAGGGTCCCTCTCCTCTCAGATTGTAAACTCTGGGCAGGGTCCTCTCTCCTCTTAGATTGTAAGCTCTGGGCAGGGTCCTCTCTCCTCTTAGATTGTAAACTCTGGAGCAGGGTCCCCTCTCCTCTTAGATTGTAAGCTCTGGGCAGGGTCCTCTCTCCTCTTAGACTGTAAGCTCTGGGCAGGGTCCTCTCTCCTCTTAGATTGTAAGCTCTGGGGCAGGGTCCTCTCTCCTCTTAGATTGTAAACTCTGGAGCAGGGTCCTCTCTCCTCTTAGACTGTAAGCTCTGGGCAGGCTCCCCCTCTCAGATTGTAAGATCTTGCAGGGTCCCCTCTCCTCTTAGATTGTAAGCTCTGGGCAGGGTCCCTCTCTAGATTGTAAGCTCTGGGGCAGGGTCCCCTCTCCTCTTAGATTGTAAGCTCTGGGCAGGGTCCCCTCTCCTCTTAGATTGTAAGCTCTGGAGCAGGGTCCCTCTCCTCTTAGATTGTAAGCTCTGGGCAGGGTCCCCTCTCCTCTTAGATTGTAAGCTCTGGGGCAGGGTCCCTCTCCTCTTAGATTGTAAGCTCTGGGGCAGGGTCCCTCTCCTCTTAGATTGTAAGCTCTGGGGCAGGGCCCCTCTCCTCTTAGATTGTAAGCTCTGGAGCAGGGTCCTCTCTGCTCTTAGATTGTAAGCTCTGGGCAGGGTCCCCTCTCCTCTTAGATTGTAAGCTCTGGAGCAGGGTCCTCTCTCCTCTTAGACTGTAAGCTCTGGGGCAGGGTCCCCTCTCCTCTTAGATTGTAAGCTCTGGCGCAGGGTCCCCTCTCCTCTTAGATTGTAAGCTCTGGGGCAGGGCCCCTCTCCTCTTAGATTGTAAGCCTGGGGCAGGGTCCCCTCTCCTCTTAGATTGTAAACTCTGGGGCAGGGTCCCCTCTCCTCTTAGACTGTAAGCTCTGGGGCAGGGTCCCTCTCCTCTTAGATTGTAAGCTCTGGAGCAGGGTCCCCTCTCCTCTCAGATTGTAAGCTCTGGGCAGGGTCTCTCTCCTCTTAGATTGTAAGCTCTGGGCAGGGTCCCCTCTCCTCTTAGATTGTAAACTCTGGAGCAGGGTCCCCTCTCCTCTTAGACTGTAAGCTCTGGGCAGGGTCCTCTCTCCTCTTAGATTGTAAGCTCTGGAGCAGGGTCCCCTCTCCTCTTAGACTGTAAGCTCTGGCAGGTCCCTTCTTCCTCTTAGATTGTAAGCTCTGGGCAGGGTCCCCTCTCCTCTTAGACTGTAAGCTCTGGGAGGGTCCCCTCTCCTCTTAGATTGTAAGCTCTGGGGCAGGGTCCCCTCTCCTCTCAGATTGTAAGCTCTGGGCAGGGTCCCTCTCCTCTTAGATTGTAAATTCTGGGGCAGGGTCCCCTCTCCTCTTAGACTGTAAGCTCTGGGGCAGGGTCCTCTTCCTCCTTATATGTAAACTCTGGAGCAGGGTCCCTCTCCTCTTAGATTGTAAGCTCTGGGCAGGGTCCCTCTCCTCTTAGATTGTAAACTCTGGGCAGGGTCCCCTCTCCTCTTAGATTGTAAACTCTGGAGCAGGGTCTCTCTCCTCTTAGATTGTAAACTCTGGGGCAGGGTCCCCTCTCCTCTTAGATTGTAAACTCTGGAGCAGGGTCTCTCTCCTCTTAGATTGTAAGCTCTGGGCAGGGTCCCCTCTCCTCTTAGATTGTAAGCTCTGGAGCAGGTCCCCTCTCCTCTTAGATTGTAAGCTCTGGAGCAGGGTTCCCTCTCCTCTTAGATTGTAACTCTGGAGCAGGGTCTCCTCTCCTCTTAGATTGTAAACTCTGGAGCAGGGTCCCTCTCCTCTTTAGATTGTAAGCTCTGGGCAGGGTCCCCTCTCCTCTTAGATTGTAAGCTCTGGAGCAGGGTCCCCTCTCCTCTTAGATTGTAAGCTCTGGGCAGGGTCCCCTCTCCTCTTAGACTGTAAGCTCTGGAGCAGGGTCCCCTCTCCTCTTAGATTGTAAGCTCTGGGCAGGGTCCCCTCTCCTCTTAGATTGTAAGCTCTGGAGCAGGGTCCCCTCTCCTCTTAGATTGTAAGCTCTGGGCAGGGTCCCCTCTCCTCTTAGATGTAAACTCTGGGGCAGGGTCTCCTCTCCTCTTAGATTGTAAACTCTGGAGCAGGGTCCCCTCTCCTCTTAGATTGTAAGCTCTGGGGCAGGGTCCCTCTCCTCTTAGATTGTAAGCTCTGGAGCAGGGTCCCCTCTCCTCTTAGATTGTAAGCTCTGGAGCAGGGTCCCCTCTCCTCTTAGATTGTAAGCTCTGGAGCAGGGTCCTCTCTCCTCTTAGATTGTAAACTCTGGGCAGGGTCCCCTCTCCTCTTAGATTGTAAACTCTGGAGCAGTCCCTCTCCTCTTAGATTGTAAACTCTGGAGCAGGGTCCCCTCTCCCTTAGATTGTAAACTCTGGAGCAGGGTCCCCTCTCCTCTTAGATTGTAAGCTCTGGAGCAGCGGCCCCCTCCTCTTAGATTGTAAACTCTGGGGCAGGGTCCCCTCTCCTCTTAGATTGTAACTCTGGAGCAGGGTCCCTCTCCTCTTAGATTGTAAACTCTGGAGCAGGGTCCCTCTCCTCTTAGATTGTAAGCTCTGGAGCAGGGTCCCCTCTCCTCTTAGATTGTAAAGCTCTGGGGCAGGGTCCCCTCTCCTCTTAGATTGTAAGCTCTGGAGCAGGGCCCCTCTCCTCTTAGATTGTAAGCTCTGGGCAGGGTCCCCTCTCCTCTTAGATTGTAAACTCTGGGCAGGGTCCCCTCTCCTCTTAGATTGTAAGCTCTGGAGCAGGTCCCCTCTCCTCTTAGATTGTAAGCTCTGGAGCAGGGTCCCCTCTCTCTTAGATTGTAAACTTTGGGCAGGGTCCTCTCTCCTCTTAGATTGTAAGCTCTGGAGCAGGGTCCCCTCTCCTCTTAGATTGTAAGCTTTGGGGCAGGGTCCCCTCTCCTCTTAGATTGTAAGCTCTGAGCAGGGTCCCCTCTCCTCTTAGATTGTAAACTCTGGAGGCAGGGTCCCCTCTCCTCTTAGATTGTAAGCTCTGGAGCAGGGTCCCCTCTCCTCTTAGATTGTAAGCTCTGGGGCAGGGTCCCCTCTCCTCTTAGATTGTAAGCTCTGGAGCAGGGTCCCCTCTCCTCTTAGATTGTAAGCTCTGGAGCAGGGTCCCCTCTCCTCTTAGATTGTAAACTCTGGAGCAGGGTCCCCTCTCCTCTAGATTGTAAGCTCTGGAGCAGGTCCCCTCTCCTCTTAGATTGTAAACTCTGGGCAGGGTCCCCTCTCCTCTTAGATTGTAAACTCTGGAGCAGGGTCCCCTCTCCTCTTAGATTGTAAACTCTGGAGCAGGGTCCCCTCTCCTCTTAGATTGTAACTCTGGAGCAGGGTCCCCTCTCCTCTTAGATTGTAAGCTCTGGGGCAGGGTCCCCTCTCCTCTTAGATTGTAAGCTCTGGAGCAGGGTCCCCTCTCTCTTAGATTGTAAGCTCTGGGGCAGGGTCCCCTCTCCTCTTAGATTGTAAACTCTGGGCAGGGTCCCCTCTCCTCTTAGATTTAAGCTCTGGAGCAGGTTCCCTCTCCTCTTAGATTGTAAAGCTCTGGAGCAGGGTCCCTCTCCTCTTAGATTGTAAACTTGGGGCAGGGTCCCTCTCCTCTTAGATTGTAAACTCTGGGCAGGGTCCCCTCTCCTCTTAGATTGTAAGCTCTGGAGCAGCGTCCTCTTCCTCAGATTGTAAACTCTGGGGCAGGGTCCCCTCTCCTCTTAGATTGTAAACTCTGGAGCAGGGTCCCCTCTCCTCTTAGATTGTAAACTCTGGAGCAGGTCCCCTCTCCTCTTAGATTGTAAGCTCTGGAGCAGGGGTCCCCTCTCCTCTTAGATTGTAAGCTCTGGGGCAGGGTCCCCTCTCCTCTTAGATTGTAAGCTCTGGAGCAGGGTCCCCTCTCCTCTTAGATTGTAAGCTCTGGGGCAGGGTCCCCTCTCCTCTTAGATTGTAACTCTGGGCAGGGTCCCCTCTCCTCTTAGATTGTAAGCTCTGGAGCAGGGTCCCCTCTCCTCTTAGATTGTAAGCTCTGGAGCAGGGTCCCCTCTCCTCTTAGATTGTAAGCTTTGGGGCAGGGTCCCTCTCCTCTTAGATTGTAAAGCTCTGGAGCAGGGTCCCCTCTCCTCTTAGATTGTAAGCTTTGGGGCAGGGTCCCCCTCCTCTTAGATTGTAAGCTCTGGAGCAGGGTCCCTCTCCTCTTAGATTGTAAAGCTCTGGAGCAGGGTCCCCTCTCCTCTTAGATTGTAAGCTCTGGAGCAGGGTCCCCTCTCCTCTTAGATTGTAAGCTCTGGGGCAGGGTCCCCTCTCCTCTTAGATTGTAAACTCTGGAGCAGGGTCCCTCTCTCTTAGATTGTAAGCTCTGGAGCAGGGTCCCTCTCCTCTTAGATGTAAGCTCTGGAGCAGGGTCCCTCTCCTCTTAGATTGTAAGCTCTGGAGCAGGGTCCCCTCTCCTCTTAGATTGTAAGCTCTGGGGCAGGGTCCCCTCTCCTCTTAGATTGTAAGCTCTGGGGCAGGGTCCCCTCTCTCTTAGATTGTAAGCTCTGGGCAGGGTCCCCTCTCCTCTTAGATTGTAAGCTCTGGGGCAGGGTCCCCTCTCCTCTAGATGAAACTCTTCAGGTCCCCTCTCCCCCAGTCTCCTTTAGCCCTCTCCTCCTCCCTAGATTTCTCAGACATCCCTTCCCCTCTTAGATTGTAAGCTCCCCTTGCAGGGTCCCCCTCTCCTTTAAAGTCTGTAGCAGGGTCCTCTTTCCTCCCTCTTAGATTGTAAGCTCTGGGCAGGGTCCCCTCTCCTCTAGATTGTAAGCTCTGGAGCAGGGTCCCCTCTCCTCTTAGATTGTAAGCTCTGGGGCAGGGTCCCTCTCCTCTTAGATTGTAAGCTCTGGAGCAGGGTCCCCTCTCCTCTTAGATTGTAAGCTCTGGGGCAGGGTCCCCTCTCCTCTTAGATTGTAAGCTCTGGAGCAGGGTCCCCTCTCCTCTTAGATTGTAAACTCTGGAGCAGGTCCCCTCTCCTCTTAGATTGTAAGCTCTGGAGCAGGGTCCCCTCTCCTCTTAGATTGTAAGCTCTGGGCAGGGGTCCCCTCTCCTCTTAGATTGTAAGCTCTGGAGCAGGGTCCCTCTCCTCTTAGATTGTAAGCTCTGGAGCAGGGTCCCCTCCTCTTAGATTGTAAGCTCTGGAGCAGGGTCCCTCTCCTCTTAGATTGTAACTCTGGAGCAGGGTCCCCTCTCCTCTTAGATTGTAAGCTCTGGCAGGGTCCCCTCTCCTCTTAGATTGTAAGCTCTGGGCAGGGTCCCCTCTCCTCTTAGATTGTAAGCTCTGGAGCAGGGTCCCCTCTCCTCTTAGATTGTAAGCTCTGGGGCAGGGTCCCCTCTCTCTTAGATTGTAAACTCTGGGCAGGGTCCCCTCTCCTCTTAGATTGTAAGCTCTGGAGCAGGGTCCCCTCTCCTCTTAGATTGTAAGCTCTGGGGCAGGGTCCCCTCTCCTCTTAGATTGTAAGCTCTGGAGCAGGGTCCCCTCTCCTCTTAGATTGTAAGCTCTGGAGCAGGGTCCGCTCCTTCTTAGATTGTAAGCTCTGGAGCAGGGTCCCCTCTCTCTTAGATTGTAAACTCTGGAGCAGGGTCCCTCTCCTCTTAGATTGTAAGCTCTGGAGCAGGGTCCCCTCTCCTCTTAGATTGTAAGCTCTGGGGCAGGGTCCCCTCTCCTCTTAGATTGTAAACTCTGGGCAGGGTCCCTCTCCTCTTAGATTGTAAGCTCTGGAGCAGGGTCCCTCTCCTCTTAGATTGTAAGCTTGGGCAGGGTCCCCTCTCCTCTTAGATTGTAAACTCTGGAGCAGGGTCCCCTCTCCTCTTAGATTTGTAAGCTCTGGAGCAGGGTCCCTCTCCTCTTAGATTGTAAGCTCTGGGCAGGGTCCCCTCTCCTCTTAGATTGTAAGCTCTGGGCAGGGTCCCCTCTCCTCTTAGATTGTAAGCTCTGGAGCAGGGTCCCCTCTCCTCTTAGATTGTAAGCTCTGGGGCAGGGTCCCTCTCCTCTAGATTGTAAACTCTGGGCAGGGTCCCCTCTCCTCTTAGATTGTAAGCTCTGGAGCAGGGTCCCTCTCCTCTTAGATTGTAAGCTCTGGAGCAGGGTCCCCTCTCCTCTTAGATTGTAAACTTTGGCAGGGTCCTCTCTCTCTTAGATTGTAAGCTCTGGAGCAGGGTCCCTCTCCTCTTAGATTGTAAGCTCTGGAGCAGGGTCCCCCTCTCCTCTTAGATTGTAAGCTCTGGAGCAGGGTCCCCTCTCCTCTTAGATTGTAAATCTGGAGCAGGGTCCCCTCTCCTCTTAGATTGTAAGCTCTGGAGCAGGGTCCCCTCTCCTCTTAGATTGTAAGCTCTGGGGCAGGGTCCCTCTCTCTTAGATTGTAAACTCTGGAGCAGGGTCCCCTCTCCTCTTAGATTGTAAGCTCTGGAGCAGGGTCCCCTCTCCTCTTAGATTGTAAGCTCTGGAGCAGGGTCCCCTCTCCTCTTAGATTGTAAGCTCTGGAGCAGGGTCCCCTCTCCTCTAGATTGTAAGCTCTGGCAGGGTCCCCTCTCCTCTTAGATTGTAAGCTCTGAGGCAGGGTCCCCTCTCCTCTTAGATTGTAAGCTCTGGGCAGGGTCCCTCTCCTCTTTAGATTGTAAGCTCTGGGGCAGGGTCCCCTCTCCTCTTAGATTGTAAGCTCTGGGGCAGGGTCCCCTCTCCTCTTAGATTGTAAGCTCTGGAGCAGGGTCCCCTCTCCTCTTAGATTGTAAGCTCTGAAGCAGGGTCCCCTCTCCTCTTAGATTGTAAGCTCTGGGGCAGGGTCCCCTCTTAGATTGTAAACTCTGGGGCAGGGTCCCCTCTCCTCTTAGATTGTAAGCTCTGGAGCAGGGTCCCCTCTCCTCTTAGATTGTAACTCTGGAGCAGGGTCCCCTCTCCCTTAGATTGTAAGCTCTGAGGCAGGGTCCCCTCTCCTCTTAGATTGTAAGCTTTGGGCAGGGTCCCTCTCCTCTTAGATTGTAAGCTCTGGGCAGGTCCCCTCTCCTCTTAGATTGTAACTCTGGAGCAGGGTCCTCTCCTCTTAGATTGTAAACTCTGGGGCAGGGTCCCCTCTCCTCTTAGATTGTAAACTCTGGAGCAGGGTCCCTCTCCTCTTAGATTGTAAACTCTGGGGCAGGGTCCCCTCTCCTCTTAGATTGTAAGCTCTGGAGCAGGGTCCCTCTCCTCTTAGATTGTAAGCTCTGGGGCAGGGTCCCCTCTCCTCTTAGATTGTAACTTTGGGGCAGGGTCTCCTCTCCTCTTAGATTGTAAACTCTGGAGCAGGGTCCCCTCTCCTCTTAGATTGTAAACTCTGGGGCAGGGCCCTCTCCTCTTAGATTGTAAGCTCTGGGGCAGGGTCCCTCTCCTCTTAGATTGTAAACTCTGGGGCAGGGTCCCCTCTCCTCTTAGGATTGTAAGCTCTGGGCAGGGTCCCCTCTCCTCTTAGATTGTAAGCTCTGGGCAGGGTCCCCTCTCCTCTTAGATTGTAAGCTCTGGAGCAGGGTCCCTCTCCTCTTAGATTGTAAGCTCTGGAGCAGGGTCCCCTCTCCTCTTAGATTGTAAACTCTGGAGCAGGGTCCCCTCTCCTCTTAGATTGTAAGCTCTGGAGCAGGGTCCCCTCTCCTCTTAGATTGTAAGCTCTGGAGCAGGGTCCCCTCTCCTCTTAGATTGTAAGCTCTGGGCAGGGTCCCCTCTCCTTTTAGATTGTAAGCTCTGGAGCAGGGTCCCCTCTCCTCTTAGATTGTAAACTCTGGAGCAGGGTCCCTCTCCTCTTAGATTGTAAGCTCTGGGGCAGGGTCCCCTCTCCTCTTAGATTGTAAGCTCTGGAGCAGGGTCCCCTCTCCTCTTAGATTGTAAGCTTTGGAGCAGGGTCTCCTCTCCTCTTAGATTGTAAGCTCTGGAGCAGGGTCCCCTCTCCTCTTAGATTGTAAGCTCTGGAGCAGGTCCCCTCTCCTCTTAGATTGTAAGCTCTGGGGCAGGGTCTCCTCTCTCTTAGATGTAAACTCTGGAGCAGGGCCCTCTCCTCTTAGATTGTAAACTCTGGAGCAGGGTCCCCTCTCCTCTTGATTGTAAGCTCTGGGCGCAGGTCCCCTCTCCTCTTAGATTGTAAGCTCTGGAGCAGGGTCCCCTCTCCTCTTAGATTGTAAGCTCTGGAGCAGGGTCCCTCTCCTCTTAGATTGTAAGCTCTGGAGCAGGGTCCCCCTCCTCTTAGATTGTAAGCTCTGGGGCAGGGTCCCTCTCTCTTAGATTGTAACTCTGGAGCAGGGTCCCCTCTCCTCTTAGATTGTAAGCTCTGGAGCAGGGTCCCCTCTTCCTCTTAGATTGTAAGCTCTGGAGGCAGGTCCCCTCTCCTCTTAGATTGTAGCTCTGGGGCAGGGTCCCTCTCTTTAGATTGTAAGCTCTGGAGCAGGGTCCCCTCTCCTCTTAGATTGTAAGCTCTGGAGCAGGGTCCCCTCTCCTCTTAGATTGTAAGCTCTGCGGCGGGTCCCCTCTCTCTTAGATTGTAAGCTCTTGGCAGGGTCCCCACTCCTCTTAGATTGTAAACTCTGGAGCAGGGTCCCTCTCCTCTTAGATTGTAAGCTCTGGAGCAGGGTCCCCTCTCCTCTTAGATTGTAAGCTCTGGAGCAGGCCCCCCTCTCCTCTTAGATTGTAAGCTTCTGGGGCAGGGTCCCCTCTCCTCTTAGAGTTAAGCTCTGGAGCAGGGTCCCCTCTCCTCTTAGATTGTAAACTCTGGAGCAGGGTCCCCTCTC
Source organism: Leptobrachium leishanense (assembly GCA_009667805.1). Lineage (NCBI taxonomy): Eukaryota > Metazoa > Chordata > Amphibia > Anura > Megophryidae > Leptobrachium > Leptobrachium leishanense. The sequence continues at coordinate 13,985,619 of CM019067.1, read as the reverse complement.
CTCTTAGATTGTAAGCTCTGGAGCAGGGTCCCCTCTCCTCTTAGATTGTAAGCTCTGGAGCAGGGTCCCCTCTCCTCTTAGATTGTAAGCTCTTGGGCAGGGTCCCCTCTCCTCTTAGATTGTAAGCTTCTGGGCAGGGTCCCCACTCCTACTGTTCTGTGTGTTTAACTTGTATGTATATTTGTTATTCTGCCTCTCCCATTGTACAGCTCTCACCCGCTGACTCGCTCACACACTCACCCGCTGACTCGCTCACACACTCACCCGCTGACTCGCTCACACTCTCACCGCTGACTCGCTCAACACTCACCCCGCTGACTCGCTCACACACTCCACCCGCTGACTCGGCGCTCACACTCTCACCCGCTGACTCGCTCACACACTCACCCGCTGACTCGCTCACACTCTTCACCCGCTGACTCTCTCACACACTCACCCGCTGACTCGCTCACCACACTCACCCCTGAACTCGCTCACACTCTCACCCGCTGACTCGCTCACACACTCACCCGCTGACCTCGCTCACACACT